>VZUI01046950.1:0-39612 GCA_013401135.1 Cettia cetti
TGGTATCGTAGCTATAATTGTTATTGTTTGTTTGCATTGTTAGAAATACTAGTAAAGAACTGTTATCCCTATCCCGTAACTCTGCCTGAAAGCCCCTTTAATTTCTTAAATTATAATAATTCGGAGGGAGGGGATTTGGATTCCCCATTTCCTAAGGAGGTCCTGCCCCTCCTTAGCAGATACCTGTCTTTCAAACCAAGACAGGGGGTGGTGTTTGTTTGTTTGTTTGTTTTTGAGGGTTTGTTGTTTATTTTTTATTATTTTGCTGTTGTTGTTTCAAGCCTTCAGATCTCCAAGATGTCCCTTGTGGAGCTGTTTTGGTTATTCCTCAATGCAGCAGCTGAGAAATCCTGGAAGAGCTACAACAAGAACAATAAGTAAAAGAAGAGTTGACCCCAGAATGCATTTGGATTAAGGGGTGGAGAGTTCAGTAAATTATTGAACTACCTGGATAAAGAATTAATATCAAAAACTAGTTTGCCTTAGTGCCTGACTCTTATTTGCATTTAAAAGCTATGTTTTAGGGATGAGCTCTGAAGCTGCTTCTCTGTATGTTTCTTGCTTCAAAGAGAGGGATGGGCCACTTCTCTCCTTACATAGCAAGTGTCTGCAGGACTGGGGCCATCCTCCATGCTCAACCAATGAGCAGCACCTGGCAAGTCCAATCAGAGATGAGTTTCTGGTTTTGCCCTCACAACCACCCTGCAGCAGCACCCACAGCAAACCTTTAGCCAAGGCTACACTGTGTGATCCAGCCAGTTTGCTCTACTTTGCCTAAAACTAGGCACAGAGGTACCCCTTTCTTGGTGCGGGTGGCTGGTGGCCCTTGCACAACAGGTCTGGTGATTTGATGGAGACAAGGCCCTGGGGCTCTCCCCTCCCCTTGTACACTACCCATGTGCATGGCATAACCCTTGCCCTAGCTGTATGAGCACAACCCTGCCTGGCTGCCTCAGAGGTAATGGATGCACGGGAGGTTTGGCCATTTTGCTGAGCAGGTTTGCAGCCAAGACAGGCGTCGAGGGGCTGCGGCACCAACAAGAGCAGGAGGAGGCCCAAGTACACAGGCAAACATGAGCAGCTGTTGTGCTTAAATGCCAACTGCTGTTGGAGCCACTGGAGTGAGGGACTTCATGAATCTCTGAGACATGAAACCACTAATAGCTCAGTTTTGATCCCATTACTTTCAAAGGAGTCTTGAATTTTTCAAAGCAACCAACTCTCATCAGAGATTGGATGCTGCCGCCTTTGCCCATTTTCACTTTGGTTGGGAGCTCTCTGAGTTGCGTGTCCAGAAATGCCCGACTACTTCAAGGAACCTCAGTTTTGGATGACTGGGCTTGTAGCTGCTTTTGGAAACAAACCACTGTGACTTCCCAAGATGTTTTGGTGGCTGATGGCCACCTTAGTGCTGTAGTAACCACAAGAGTTTTGTGCAGAAGAATTTCTGTAACGTCTGAAGTGGGAGGTGTTGGGTTGTCTGCCCTTTCAGAACCTCTTGCTCTCTGAGTCTTAACTTTCCTTGTTACCAGTTCTTTGGACATCAAAGCAGCTGGTTCACTGAGGACCTTGCTCTGCAGAAAGGACCAGGTGTTGTTCTCCACCATCATTTTTTGTAAAGAAGAGAAAAACTCTTTGCCCAGTCAGGCAAAACTAGCAGAAGAAATGCAGAGTTTCTAGGTCATGCTGTTTTTGAGAGATGAGACAAAAAGAGAAAACAGCTTAGAAGACACTTGAAACACCTAGCAGCAAGAGGGCCAATGGCCAAGCGTTGCACATCCCAGAAGATTGAATCCTCTTTCACATGCCTTGGAAACACCTTGTCTCTTCTCACAGGGCACCTGCTGTTTGCACCTCAGCAAGCCCATGTGTGAACTGATGTCTGTTTGGGGGAAGCATAGAGAGGAAGATTCACCTTCAAGCAAGAAGCCATAATGCTGCCTCTGTCGTATCTGCTCTGGCTCTCTGGAGCATTCCCAGCCTTTTTCTTTCCATGCTCCACTGGAGTCTAATCCTGCATGCAGAAAAATTCTCATGCATTTTGCTCTTATTCCTTCAGGGCATCTATTTTCTCTTTCATTCTGTCTGGCTGTTCAACAATCTGAAGTCAGTTACTGTAATTCCTCCATCTTCAGTGATGTTCTCAGCTCCACATAATAAATATCAACAGCTTACACGTATCTTGGGGTTCTTATGCAAGGGCTCCAAATAGCTTTATGGTTCATATGCATATGGGGCTCACTTTATTCGCCAGCAAAATACAGCCACCAATGAGACAGCAGTTGTTTAGCAACCCACAGTGACAACACAAAATCATTAGGACGGGAAATGAAGATAAATATCGTATCCATTTGAAACTCCAGGAGGGGATTTGAGTTGGCAGAATATAAGTATTCATGCTGAATTTTTGCCAGAATGCTTTGAATAGCATTCCTATGCTTACAGAAAGAGCTATAGGATTTAAAATACCTAACCCGTCCCTGGTGGTTTATTTACGACACACATTAATGGCATGGACATTTTAGGGTGCCAGTGATGCTCTTCACTGGAGAAAGGTGAGTCACTTGAATAATGAACTGTACAGGATTACTCTAAAGCCCTTCCTCAGACATTCTGAGGAATGAAAAATCAGATTACTTTGTATAAACAACTATCTATTATCTATCAAATTAAAATATATCTTTTGGGCAGATTTGCCCTTCAGCTATGGCTATCTCCGCCCTGAGAAGACACCAGGCCAGTTGTGGCATTTTTTCAGTCATGCCACAAACACTTGGATCTCCTAACACTAAATGCCTTAATGTGGTGGGGGGAAACAAAAGAGAAGAGGGGAGAGGAACATATTCCTTCCTCTTCCAAGCATGGTGGCTGAGGGAGCAGGGACTCTGGTTGAGGATGCTGCATTACCCTTGCGTGATCCAGAGAGCATTGGTGGCATCAAGTGGCACTAATTCACCATATGCCTCTTCCCTATTGGAAAGTTCAGGTGTGACAAAAGCAACAAAGTGAATGGGAAAAAGCCAGCCTGTCTTAGCTTCAGCTGATGCTTTGGCTGCTGAAGGAATCCCAAGCCTTGTGTGACTTACCCACAGGCCATGTACTGGAGCTGAGCATTAACTGCTGGTCATGACCCTCCCTAGCTATTTTCTGCTATTTAAAGATTTTGTTATAAATGGGTGTGCTGTTCAGCTAATGGAGAGCTTAAAATAAAGAAGTGCCTGGTGATCTTTTAGCTACAGAGATGCTGAGAACCTCAGTTTTAGGTGGCATCCGAAGGCCTATCTCACTGGCCTGAGCATCTCCTATGACCCTCAGCCAGTGACCAGGGCTTCAGGGACATGCAAAGCATTACCACTACCCCTGTTCTAGGATAGAACTTCTCACTTCTACCCTTGTCTTGCAGGTCGATAGCTCTTGAAAAACAACACTAGCTGCCTTCAAGACAAACTTATCCTGCATATTCAGATGTTAATTTGTCAACTTCTCTCCAGCAGTCCTGTGAAGCATAACTGCACTGTTTTTCTCTGTCTAGGTCTTTACCTAGTGGTTTTGAATTTCACTTCAATGCAAAAAAGGCCCCTGCTCATTTCTAGAGATCACTCTGGTTCTGTCCTCTTCCAGCCCCTCCTTCATTTTAAAGGGGCAGGGGAGAGGAGATTTTTCCACTGTTGTTACAACCTGCATCTTCCCCTTGCTCTTTGAGGACAGTATTAAATACTGATATTGGCTCATGAGCCTCCTGCCCCTTATACACAATGTTCAGTCTGTTCCTTTGACCTGGACTCCTAAGCCATGGCTTACAGAGCATGCACAGAAAACCTACTTTCCTCATCTTTTTCCCAGTGGCTGTACAGGCACAGCTTAGTGTGAGCCGCCTGCTCCTACCCACTTTATTTTTTTGTACTTCCTAAACTGGTAATGATGCCTAAGGATCCATTTATTTTGCATGATCTGCTTTATATAAGTGTGTTGGCAATTTTTAAACTTTTATCTGGAGCATCCACTTGCTGGAATATTTCCCATTGGAACAATTCTTGGTATAAGTTCACAAATACCAGAGATAAATGGGATGGGAGAACAAGCAAGAAAAACTTGTTTATACAGCTTTTGAGATCTGTGCCAGGTTAGGGAACATAGGACAAAACCTTTTCAACTCCATTTTAGTCCATACCAGGATCACACTATCCTGTTAAATAGCCAAACGACAATCTGGAGGATAGGACCCCGGGGTCAAATGGTATTTTGGAGCAGCCCTGGACAGCAAGGTCAGGCCACGTTCAGATACCTGAACTCTCTGCTTCTTGCAGAGGCAAGGGCTGAGGACAGGATGAAGGGACTGCCAGCCCCTGTCATGTTCAGCCTTGGGGACACAGCACCAAACCTCTTGCAACTCTGCTGCCTTTGCCTCCACGCCACTGAATGTCACCTCCCTGGCAGGGCTGGAAGGGTCTCGACAGGAGGAGCCTGTGCTGACACGTTCAGCACACCCAGCCTGCCTGGGAACTACAGGGGGGCAGGGAAACACAAGCTTCTGCAGGCAGTTCGGCAGCACATGGAATCCTGCAGGGCAAAACCGTGCCAGCAGGACCTGGACGGGGCACAGGCAGAGAGCCACCCACACACACACAAGGAATCCCTGCTGTGCCTTCTGAGAAAACAGGCATTTCTCACTGCTCTGATCCTGCCCACATATTTCTCAGTGAACTCAGGTCTTGCCTCTGAGCACTCAGTGCTACTTAATTTATCCAAAGGGATAAATCCTCTCCTACTTTCCAAGCTGGTATGCCACAAATGCCTCAAACCTGCACACCACACATCAGGGCTTGGCTCCACACTGGCCTTAATTACACCAACCCGTGCTACATCATCCTAATCCCCTCTCATTCCCCTTCGTCCTAAAGTGACAAGCCTGGAAGCAAATATAAATGCAGGAAAGGATCCCTTCTCCTCTGATCCCTTTTAGCCCCCTCCTGCCTTTGCCTGGTGCCTCATCGCAACGCCCCGGAGGTACCAGGTGCTGCGGGTCATCCCCGAGGCCTCCCGTGTTTGCTGGGGAAAGGATCGCAGTGAGCGAGGCAGGCTGGAGACGGCTGGAGCCGGGAGGGAAGAGCCTCGCTCGCCGCCTGCCGTCAGAAATCTGCACTGAAGGGGAGGATTGCCGTGATTCCAACGCCTCGGCCAGCAAGTTCAGGCCTGGGCTCACGCCAGCGTGCACACAGCAGGACCCCTCCTCTCGTCGCTGCGCACCCCGCTCTGACACGAGGGTGCCCATCTGCATCTTCAAGGCGCCAAGACAGAGTTGTGACTTTTAGCTGCGGACTACCAGGTGCCTGTACAGGGACACTTCATTACAAACTCCACCTGACCTCTACACCTTTCCAGATGGCTTACATTAAGGGAAAAAAATGTGCATTTTACCTCCAAAAACGAATAACTTGTATTTATGGCTTGATTCTAAGCTATAATTCAATGCCAAAGCACAGCAAATAAGTAAACAAAGGCCTTATGCTTTTAAGTCACCTGAAAGACTTCAGGCCACTTTTTCAGCAGCAGCTTTCCTCCTGCAAGGTGCAAATCTTTGTTCAGGAGGAATAGAAGGTTTCACCAGGAGGAGCCGTCACACCCACACACATTATAAGGAAGAGAGCAAGCCACATGGATGCCAGTGACTGTAGCTATAAGTTATTTATTCTGCAAAATAGAGGTATCTTCTATGGAGTTGAACACTGGGATCACAGCATTATGAACTGAGTTGTGGAAACATTATGACAGCACGCACACACACACACAGAGGCACACACATGTACACCTACACACACGCACACACGCACACACGCAGCCTTTGTACAGGCCCGACTCCTGCATGATCCACAAGGAGCCCTCACTGCCCCTTTATTTGCAAAAACCTGCAGTGAGGGCTGCATTCAAGACCCCTTCCCCTATTCACAGGGCTTCCCAGGGCTGGGCAGGATTGGGAGCATGGCACAGGCAACATGTGTAATGCACAAGATCCCCTGCTCAGTGTGCAGCACATCCTGGATAGGAGTTAGTTCTGAGCAGAACAGTGGAACACTCACTCTTGCCTCTGCTCACACAGACGAGCACAAGGGTCTGCAGGAGGCAGATACACGTTAGGACACAGTCAGTGCTCCTTGCTCGCCATGGTCCATGTTCCAAAGCCGGTAAAACTCTGCAAAATCGACGTAGGGCTCCACACGCCCATCCTCATCTGGCTGGAGTGAGTGGGTGGGTCGGGAGCGGAAGAGACCTCCATCTGAACTCGAGCTGCTGCTCTGCGTATGAGTATTGGTCGACTGCAGTGTCACAGTTGGGCTTTGGCTAAGGAGGGAAAAACAGAGAACATAAACATCTTTATTCTACTTCACCTTATGCACTGGACAAGAATAGGACCAGAACAAGCACCAGCTTCTTCACAGATCAAGCTATCCAAGCAGACAGGTAAAAAGTTGCAGTCACTTGCTCTATGAGAGCACTAAAAGTGTTGAGAACTGATTGGAATTGACAGATACCAAAGGTATCTGATTCACTTTAACTGGAAGGCCTTAAGTACAACCAGGCATCTGAAGAACAGAGAGGAAGCAGAAAAAGCCAGGCATGCATTCTACTGGCCTCCCCATACCCAGAACAGTATGAGCTTTATGGGAAGAGTCTGGCAGCAAGGAAAGCTATTCTTGCATGACCTGTGTTGCAGCCAAAGCAGCTTTAGTGCATCAGCCTCATTGTTTCTGGAGCTATGGAGCACAATACCCACAGTGCTTCTTCACTGTGCAGTGTGTACACACCATGCTGTGCCAAGGGCCCAATCTAAATCACAACCACTAACTAGTACGGCCTGCAGAGTGGATCCAAAGAGGACCCAGTTCTCACCTTTATCCACTTTTTTTTTTTCCCTGAGCTGTGCCTGTAAGCAAATCAACTTCAGGAGCACAGCCTCTCCAAGAACCTTAGAGGTGACCTGCATAATTCCTCTTCCTTTCCAAAATGAAGGGCACCCACACTCCCTCTGTGCACAGAACCCAATACACTTGGCACACGAGATCCAAAGAGAAGGGCTGCTCATTGCCAGAATCCCCTCCATGAACAGCAGAAGATGCTGCTCCCAAGGCATGTCGCCAGACCTGGTTTCAGAGCTGTTGCTTCACTCATTCCCACACAATCACTTTCCAGATAACACTTTATGCTGGCTGTCAATACTGTGGCGAGGGGGGGCACATTCCAAATAAAGGACTTACTGACAGGTAACTAACAGCTCTCTCTGCTTTTCTACCACTTCATACAGCATGAGGTGCAGGGAAAACTGTGGGTAGCAAGAGAGCAGTACTTTACTTAGTGAGTGTGGGGGTGGCTTCATCCAGAGTTGAGCTGCTGTGGGCACCATTGACCATCTGGCCTTGAGAAGGCATGACAAGAGACAGCATGACACTTGTCTTGCTTGTGCTTTGGGAGCTGGAATATGGCACAGAGACTGGGTAGACACGGCCTCCTGAGAAGGGAGAAAACAGAAGTTACAAAATGCAGTTCTGACATGAGCAACTGGGGGTACAGCACAGCAGCAAAAAACCCCAAGAATTTGTATCAAAGTGCCTTTGATGCTGTACTGTATCCTGTCAAATTGTCACAGATTCCACATCTCAAAAGCCAATAATCTGTTTAATATGAAAATTTCTTCTATACCAACTACTTCCTGTCCCAATGTGAGGTGGGTGCTGGATCAATCCAGAGATCTTATCTTCCTCACCCCATTTTGTTTCATTCTCTCTCCAACACACCTTGCGTTGGTGTCAGCGTGGGCTGGCTCATCTCACCAAGGGGGTACCCAAAATTCCTCACAAGCAGTGTCATGTCTTCGTGACGGGGACAGAACTTGGACCGCTCCCCACCACTGGCAAAAGTGTCACAGTGAATACGCTTAACCCGGTCCACCACTGCTTGTGCCACAGCATCCAATGATGTCTGCTTGGCAAACTCTGTGGCTATCATGGCTGCAATTTCCTGAGCAGAGAAGGAAAAAAAAATCACCAGAGGAAAGATTTCTAGGAGATTTTGGAGGAATTCTTTTACTGCCATCTGATCTAAGAGTTTTAATGGCAACTCATCTGATTGTGATGCTTACCTGCTGATAATGTGCCTCTGTGCCTTGAGTCATCCCACTCTCTTTAATGGGCTACTCCTAAGGGACAGGCAGCTGCCTAGAAGAACTGGCTTGGCAAAGCAGCTCCCATATTATTAGACTGCAATGGGGTGGCACAGGCATTCAGCCTGGCCAGCACTGACAGCACAGAAGAGGAGGACAGCCTGTATGAGAGCAGGTGACATGACTGGAGTGAGTCAATAACCACAAGAATGTCTCCCTTGTGAGCAGGCTCACCTGGTTGGCCTGCCCAGGCCCATGAGCTGCCTCCAGTGCTTTGTAGAGCCCTTCCGACATGAGCACCAAGAAGCCCGTCACCCCATCCAGCGAGTGCCCTCCGTGGATTTCAGGCTCTGCTATGATGGGCTTAGATTTAGCAGCACTGGAAAGAGACAGTAATTTAGCATTTAATGGTGACATAGTAGGTGAGAATGGAGTGACCATGAAGAAAAGGAGGGCTTGAAACCCCCACAGCTGAGTTTTTCTGACCTGAGCAGTTCAATATCAGTATAGCCATATTTGACTTTGTAATCTCCAATGCGCCGAGTGCTTTCCTGCCCACGAATAGTTCCCACTTGTTTTATTTTTCCTGCATCCAAGCCTGCCAGATTAAAAACCAAAAATGCTTCATTAACTTTATGAAACTTGCAGAACTTCCTCTGAAAAAAGAAATATCCAGTTACATAGAACTCTAAGACAAAACGAGACACCGAAGGATCATCAGGAGCTAAACAGGGAGAAAAGGGACTGTGTTCCAAGGAACACCTTTTCATTAGTTCCAAACTGGGAAGGAGAGAGAAGAAGGGAGACATGCACAGCCCAACAGGCATACTCTGAATGCAAGCTGGCCCTGAGACAAAGTCTGCATCCTGGCTGCTTGCAGAAAAGGCAGGGGAACATCTGCGCCCATCAGCTCTGGACTGTGTGATGGGAGGAGAAGGCAGGAATGAGGAGAACATATGTGAAGGATTCTGCTTTTTCTTCCACCTGTAACGGACCCCTGTTCCTAAGCGCCATATGGCAATTTCACTAATACATAAGACTGCAGAGAGAGGCTGTGGGGTCTCCCACAGAACCTGCACAATTTCCTCGGTGATGACCCTCCTTGAGCAAGAGCTTGGACCAGATGACTCACTGTGGTCCCTTCCAACCTTACCAGTGCTGTGATTCTGAGAAAAGGAGAGCTCTCTACAAGAGGCACTGAATTTGCTCAAGTGCTCAAATTGATGTGGGCTACTCCTAAAATAAGAACAATGATCAAACAAGTATTTATTTAAATAAACTCATGGTGATATAGCTCTAGCAGGGCCTAGAAAGTAACCCCATCTTAAAGAAGGTTCTAACGGATCATCTGAGTGCTGCTACTATTTGAGGCAGGACTTGGAGCAGATGATCCACTTACCTGGTCTGTTCTGGCAACTCCCCTTTCCTCATTATATCTAGGGCTATCAGACAGAAAACATCAGACAGAAACAGAGGTTTTATCTAGGGATGACTGTTCTCAATACAAGGTGAAGGCAGGGGTCCAGCTGAAATTCTCCCTTTGAGTCAAACCAAACCTCGCTGCACAGGTGGTTCCACACCTACCCCAGCAGTAAGACACAAGTCCTCCATCTGCTGCAGACTGCAGCTGACTCATCAACATGGCCTGGCTCATTTGCCAGCTCCTGGCAGGGAGGTACATGCCACTGACAGACACTAACAGAGGGAAGCTCACAGGAATGCCAAGAGAAGTCATGTCTAAATTACAGCAACTCTCCCAGGGCACTTAACAAGCTGTGATGTGCTGTCTGAAGAACCACAAAAGCATTAGATCTCTCACATCCTTTCCCCAAGACAGGGGCACCATCATGACAAATGCTATCCCCACTACCTCTTATGACTGTGCTTCAACCTAGCCCAAAAACAACCTCCCTTGGGTCGCTGAAACAGCCTGTGCATGCTGTCTTGTTCCACAGGATCTTCCTTCTGCTGGGACTGTAGGCAGGAGCACCAGTGCTGCACCAAGTTAAGGTTGGTACATCTAACAGATCCCTGTTCTCCTATGGACTACAGCTGAATTTTGCATTTTTGGTTGTAAGAACACACTCAAGAAGTCACTTTCCCTGGATTCTTGTATTCAGTGCTCTGTTTCACAGCACATATCCCTAGTGCAGGAATAGGAGTAAAAGTGGGAATGAAAGAGAAATAGAATAAAACAAGAACCAGTAGCAGAAATTACCACATTGACAGCCTCACCCAATAAAAATAGATCTGCAAGGTGAACCTACTGAAGAATACCACCTCAGATCTACCTATATAAAAGTACAGGACCAAAGTACCTCAATAAGAATTGGTACTGGTAATCACACAAGTGATTACCACTAGCTCTAGACCAAGAAAGCAAACATGCCAAACACTGTAATGGAAAAGGAAAATTACCTAAAGCAAAATGTCAGCATTACAAGTTCAGTAGTTACTGATGTCAGAGGAGTAAATGCCAGTGCTTGGCCTGGCTCTGTCTGAAGTGAAGTTGCCTTTTTTTAGCAGCAGCTTGTACAAAGGCAAATTGAAATGTACAATCCAGAGAGTGAGGCACCATACATAACTTAAAGCAGCATAACTGAGGTTTGCCTCAACAGGAACTATCATACATTTTCTGCTTCACTTCTACCCACTGGCTCTGTGCTTCCACTCCTGCCTTCCTATTGACTACAGCTGGAGGGCAAATCAATGCCACTTTGGCAGCTGGACACAAAACTAACACTCAAAACTTGAAACAAAAGCATAGTTTTCTGCTGGGTCAGTGAGATGAGCTTACTCACCCTGCAGCCCCAGAATGGCTAGAAAGGCACAAAAAGAAAGCAATGAACTTGTCATCTGAAAACATAGTAAGCTTCTTTTTGTGGTTATTTATTCTTCCTGTGGCTTCAGTAATTCTTGGTGCCCCAGATAAACAGTCACACAATGTTCTCAGCTAAGAACACAAAACCCAAATACTCACCCAGCTGAGAGAAACGAAAAAGTTCATCTTCATTCTCTGTTGTATGGTCCACGTTGAGTTGGGTCACCTGCAGCCCATCCACTGTGGACTTGCATAGCAGCGCCCGGTTGGTACCTGCAGTGGGAGCAACGAGATGAGGCACCAGATGGCTCTGCCGTTAACAGGGAAAACATACCGAAGAGAAAAGGAACAGAGACAGGAATAAAGACAGAAAAGAAGAGAAAGGCTCATGAACTGTCTCATCATTATCTCCAAAAAGCAGCCTTGCTAGCAGCATAGTAAGCCTGCTAGGCAGCTGTCCATCCAGACTTGAGCTGGTACCTCCCAAGAAAGTTCTCTATTTCTCAGTGACCCTGCATGATTCCTCTCAACCTGTTTTCCCTCTGTTCTTTGGCCATACACACCACATCAGCCAACATCTGCAGGGATAAGAGCCAGTCTGATTTCAAGTGCTTGTCTAAGTAGCAAGCATATCACTACTTGGCCACAGACCAAAGACACTGTCCTCCACATTCAAATTTATTTTACTTCCTATAACCCCTGCCATCTTCAGGAATGCTGAGACTGAGCCATTGAAAAAAAAACGAACAACTCACCCACATTGGCAATGTAGAGCTTGTTGTTGAGAACGACAGCCACAATAGCCATGGCTCCTCCAGAGATCTCCTGCTCTACAACCTTCAATCTCTCCACAATCTTCTGGTACTGAGGAGGGAGCTGATGGTGAGGGACGCCCTGGAAGCCAAAATGAGGGGGAAGCTTAAACTCACAGTCTACAACACAGAAATCACAGCTGCAAGAAAAATTCTGTAGGGAGAGGACTCATCTTGACATGTCTTAGCCTTGTGTTATGGCTGCACAAGACAAAATTTTCTGTTCAATCCTAGCAATTAACACAGCTTTGATGTGATTCTGGAGAGGACAGTCCAGTACACTTGAAGAACAGAGCCCGTATTTGCCCACATGCCATGCAAATTTGAGGCCTTTCCTCTCATCTGCATAGCTTTGTCCTGGAAGAGCCACATGCACAGGATGAACTCCTCTCTGTGATACACTTAGTTTCTTACTGAGATAACCAGTGTCAGGTCTAAGCAGTGCCAGTATGAACAGTGGGAACTCTGGGAAATGGACCAAGGCACTTGCTTCACTTCATGCAAGCTTCCAAAAGAGAACAATGGAGAAGAAACTTTCACTTACAGCCTCCCTTGGATCAAACTAACTAATATGTCCAAACCTCATCCAGCAAGCTGGAAAGTGGGACCTCCAGCAAGCTCTGCCCTTAAGGTTACATTACCTCTGGTAGCTGAGACTGCAAGCTGGCCTTCTCTGCCAAGGCATCATCAATGGACTCCAGGAAACTTCTTTCCACCACATCAAAAGCCTAAAAAAGTCCATAAAGAGAAACTAAGGTCTTATCCAATGCCTACAGACTTTGGGGCTATGCATCCTCACCTCTCTAAGACCAGCTCATAATCATATCTGTACATAAAGACTTTCAAGGACCACTACTACACACTGAAACACCATTGTTTCAGCACAACTAGTTAACAGCTTGTAAAAACAATCTGCAACAACTCAAAATAGAAGACAATAGCATAAAAAATACATTCCCAGTTGTGGGCCTAAAATTTCTGAGTTTTTAAGGTTTTTCAGCCTGTCAGTAGCTAATTTCCTTCTCATGGGAAGAATTCTTGGGAGTTCTTCCTTCAAAGACAAATTCATGTAAATAACCATAACATTTCTAAGTTTCTCATAACAACCCTCTCCCAGGTGTTGTTTCTATTATTTAACCAACGGAGAGAGGTGCTCATTTTACAGACCAATCATATGCTTTCTTAGCACAGCATGTTATAAAAAGGCTGGATGGATTGTAAAGAAAAGCCTTCTGAACTTTTCTTCTACCTTGGAGTCAAGCTCTTTGTGTCCAATAGCAACACACAGTAATGTCAGAGACCTATCTGATCTTGTGTGTTGATACTGTCACTCAAGAAAGCACACTCACAAATCCATCTCCCCACACATTAACTTCTCCCCTTTACTCACTGTCATCTCCTTCACAGGCTGACTTGTTCCTACACATCCAGGGAAGACTGACTGCAGCTTCCTGGAGAGCTCTCAGCATTGTGCTGACGGAGCCAGGGGACAGATGGGATGAGGCAGGAGTAAAACAAAGCACTGCAAATGCTCAGGATGAGTGCAACTGCAACCACCAGATGTTTCCAACCCCTATAGAAGCAGAATCTGCTACCCTGATGGCAAAGAGGAGGTGGGGAGTGCAAGAAGCAGGAGCTGCTCCCACTCAAAGTTTCTTTACCTGCAGCAGAACTCGACGCACATCAGCATCACTGTGATCTGCATGGAGCTGGCCCAGCAGCAGTTCTGCAGAGAGCCTCTGACCCACAAAGTTGGTGACTCGGTTGCCATCATAACCATTGAAGACACCATAGAGGTAGCAGTTGTTCTCACTCCTGCCAAGAGGGCATAAGCAAAGAGGTCACAGATCTCTAGGTAAGACACAGATACAAGTAGCAAGTTCCAGAAGACACCTTTTGCATGCTCAGGCCCCACCCTCTTCTTCCACATCCTGTGTGACAAACTAAATATCTCTTTTACCTGCCCTTGTGTCAGCAGGATTAGGCATCCCAGGTGCAACCCACTTACCTGAATTTCAACCAGTTATCTTCCAAGGGGTGACCCTCTGTCCCCTTGCCATCTGCACTGTAGGAACGGTTTGGAGCTGAGCCCACTCCAGAGAGATGACAGGATGGCAAGTCATCTGTCCAACTCGGCTGCTGTTCCTGGCAGACAGGAAGAGGAAAGAGACCATGTAAACCCCAAGCCGCATGAAGTGAGGATCGTGGTCCAGTACAAGTTACCAGGCCACCCCCACCCTCTTCTCAACCCTTCTCCCTTTACTAACCGGTAGCACAGCCAATAACTCTGCATTTCCCCACTGCGGAACAGCATCACTTACCACGTCCCTTCCCTCCAAAGCTGAGCTCTGGCTGCACGTTGGCTCTTGTTAACAAGGAACCAGATGTGAAATCTGCATGCAAGTTTTGCACTCCATACAGCACAGCACTAGCTTAGCTATTCCTATGGTGAATCAGATCCTCATGCACCCCTGGCATGGGAGTGCAGGGAAAGCTCTGGATTCTCTCAGGGCTACTCAGCCAGGACAAGGGACTGGGGCCTGCTGCTGCAGTCAGCAATTAGATACATCCCTGGGGACGCCACCTCCTGCTCGGCCTGCAGATGCCAGCTGCCCCCTCACACAGCGGGGCACCCCGAAGCCCGCAGCACTGGCACGGCCCCCCCAGCCACCTGTCGCCCACCGTGCGCTGCAGAGCGGCCAGTCAGTCCTGCGTGCGGATCGCTGATGACGCAGGGACCCCCGCAGTCCGGGATCCCCTGCCCTGAGGCGGCACAGGGGGCAAGAGAACAGCCACCCACCGCCCCATGGCGGGGGAACCTCCCCCTTCCCACACGGCAGTGCGGGGGGCGGGTGAGGAGAAGGCCCGGGGACTCCCTCGCCCCCACCTGGGGGGTGCGTATGCACAGCGGGGGGGGGGGAAAGATGCCACTCACACTCTGCAGCAGACTCCTCCTCTGCGCCGCCATCTTGGAGCGGGAGCGGCCGCCTCCCGCCCGCCCTCCGCCGCCACAGCTCGGGCCCGATCAGGCCCCACCCCGGCATGAGGCGGCGCCGGGCAGGGCCCGGGAAAAGCCCACGGAAGTGGAACGCTTGGAAATGTACCTGTCGTAACGCTTGGAATTGTACCTCTCGTTACACTTGGAAATGTACCTGTCGTTACACCTTCCTTCTGGTCTGGGCAGAGTGCAGGCATTTCCATTTCTTACTTATGGCCTTCAAGTGCGTGAGAGAGAAGCAGCTGTTGGCCGCCACTGCCAGCGTGTGTGGAGGAGGAGGAAAGAGGGGCAGGGTTGTGAGGATCTTATATAATGATGATGGGATCATCAGGGTTGGGAGAAACGTTTGAGATCATCCAGTCCAACTGTCCACCCAGCATTGCCACTGTAAGCCCTAAGCCACATCACCGATTGCCAGATCCAGATGCTGCTTAAACACCCCCAGGGATGATGGCTTCATGGGCAGCCTATTCCAATGCCTGATCACCATAACAGCAGGGGGAAAAAATTCTAATATCTAATCTGAATCTCCCCTGTCTCAGCTTAAGGCCATTTCCTCTAGTTCTCTCACTGCAGGCACAGTAGAAGAGACCGGCCCCAATATCACTACAACCTCTTTTCATGTGTTGTAGAGAGCAATGAGGTCCCTCCTTAGCCTCCTCTTTAGACTAAAAAAACCCAGCTCCCTCTGCTGTTCCACATAGGATGTGTTTTCTGGATCTTTCACAAGCCTTATCACTCTTCGCTGGACCTGCTCCAGCATCTCAATGTCCTTTTTAAAGTGAGGGGCCAAAACTGAACACAGTGCTTGAAGTGCAATTGGTGCCGTGAATCCAGGATCCTGTGAAATGGGGTCACCCTGTGTGCCAGAGAGCCCTGAGATAGCCTAGTGTTGAAATGGTTTTCTTAGTAGTGTATCATGTTCTAAGCAACCTCTAGGAAAGACTCAGCCCAGGTTCTAGCTCTCAGCTGCACCCTGTTCCATAGGCACCACATGCATGGCATCCATGTGTCTCAGCTTGCAGTCTTCGTCCTGCCCTTTCCCTCTCTCTTTTGCAGGCCATAACAAGGAAGTAGTTGTTACATGTCCTCAGGGAAGCAGTAGGAAGGTGTAAAGGACAGATGTCAAGTGGTTCTCAATCCTCACAGCTGTTTTGAACCGTTCTCAGTAGTGTCAAGTCAGGCACAACAGTAAAATCACTTGTGTGCCTGCCTGAGCAATACAGACAAAATCAGAGATCACTGATTTTGCTCTTATTTAAGATCCTTTCTTGGCAGACATATGCTGTTTCCACTGAATCAGTTCAGCTGGGGGAGGAGGGAAGACACAAGATTCAATCTCACTCCTTTCTCAATATTATAAGTCAGCAGAATAGCCCTCCAGGAGCACGAATAGCGTATCTTAATGTGAGTGATGGCCAGCAGTCAGGCCGTGGCAGCAAGGGCTTGGGGAAGAGCCCGGTGTGTTTTCCTGTGTGTATTGCAGCTGCAGGGGCTCCAAACTGGGAGACGAGCAGTTTCAGTCATGAGTAGCAGTGCAGTTGTGGTGAGAGTGGGAGTGCTTGACTTCCAGCAGTGGCTTGATATACTTATAATGACATCTTTGTGGCAGATATATTTGATTCAGATGCACTTCAGAAATAATTGTCACTTAACAGTTAATTAACCTCATTCTGTGGAATGATGGCTTTTGCTGCAGGGGTTTCTGCCAGAGGATTCCAGTTTCCTTTCCTGTAAATCCTTTGTCTATTGTTTTGTTACCCTTCTTCCTTCAAAATATACAAAGACTACAGATCCTTCACCTTCATGCAAGGCTCACAAATATACAGACATTCAAGCAGAATTAGGTACACAGGCAGAATTAGTTTTTTAAAAGCTTATATTATACAAAGATAGAAGAAAATGCTAAATTTAGAACCTGAGTCTACAAACAGGTTTCCTCAGGTTTAGGCTTCTGTATAAGTTTGGTCTCAGTTATGTCATTCAGAGTATTCCTGTGGGTAAAGCTGTAAATAGGTACAAATAATTATAGGAATAGGTCTGAAGTCTGTATTAGAAGTAGTATGGACAGATTTTGTACTGACAAAGATTTGTTTTCTTGCCAGTATCAAAAGAATTCCCAGTGCTGCAGAAAAACACATAGCACAGCATTGTCCATGTCATTAAAAAGCTACAGACAAGTGTCTTTGCTTTAAAACAGGATGACACTTTTTCAGCATTGCAGCAGCAGCTTATGGTTATTTGATGCCATCGAAGGTTGCAGTCATGCACCTTGATGGGTACAGTCAGACTCAGTCCTTGCTCAGAGCGACACTGAAATCAGCAAGGCTTTGGGTGTGCCCAGAGACTGTCAGCATGTATTGCATTGCAGGATTGGGAACTCAGGAGTCATGTCTGCCTTCTTCCATCCATAACTCAGTCCTTTTGAGACTAACAAGAGCAGATTCTGTGTGAGAGTGTGATAAGGCAGTATGTGAAGTCAACAAGAGAGCAAAACAACTTTCCTAAATATACAAGGTAGAAAATCTGCCACTTTCCTTGTTTCTACAATGACTTGTCACCTCTTGCAGTTAAAAATGCACTCTGTTCCTAATTTAAATATCTGGCTTCAGCTCATAGTCACTAATCTTTGTCATCTGGGTTTATTTTTTTTTTTTCTGCCAGTTTGCACTGGAATGCAGACCTGGTACAAAGCATTTTTTTTCTTGGTGAAAATACTTGTGCCAAATTACTCTTGTAGTTCTGTCACTGAGCTTCTGCCCTAACCTTGAGTGAGTCAATTAACTACTTGACTTGGAAAATAAGTGAATAGTACGATTTAGCAAATTAAGCCATTTGTAGCATTAAATGCATGTTGGTCCAGTATTTCACAATCTCCCAAAGCAAAGTGTTATGGAAGCTGATGAGCTACTCCATTAATGTCTGCTTATTGAAAGCTTTATGTAGCGCTTGGAAGATTAAATAGTGTACCGAGTTTCTGTTGGCTATATTGATCAAAGTTATTTTATCCTCTATTTATGCTTCTTACTCTCTGTAAATCCTCTCAGACACTGCCGTGCTGTATTCCCATGCAGCCAAGATCTCCCCAGGAATGCAGGACATTGCTCACTGAACCTCACCATCCATGCACAAGTAAATGAATTATATGATTCAGTGGCTACCAAACATACAGCTACCCTTCTAATGTTAAATTCCCACATTTCTCGTTCCTCCCTCTCTCTCTTTTTGTAATTATTCTCTCATTTTCTCTGTCCTCAGTGCTAGGGATTATACACACAGTATTCCTGGTGCAAAGCTGTACTGCTGTCTTCCTGGTTTATGGAAGCTTTCTCTGCAGGAAAGCAAGCAGTATGGTCACTACTCGGCTGCTGGATGAAAGATGAACAGCAAAACTGAGAAATGTGCCATGGGGAGCAGGGAGCTTGGGGCAGCCCATGCACAGTGCTCTTGTAGGTGTTCAGAAACCAGGAAGCATTTACCAGATTGCCAGTAGAAGCCATCACATCATTTAGCTTCTCTCTACTGATCATGTGTGAGATATGTTTAGGAAATTATTTTTTTTTCCTGTTTTGATGCTAACAGAGGCTGGGGCTGGAAAGGAAAGCCGTTTTTGGCAAAGCTTGCAGGAGATGACATGGAAAAAAGAAAGGGCCTCTGTCTTGGGTTGCAATGCAAGATGTAACCAAAAGTTTGTATTCTGTTGCCGTCTGTTGAAACCAGTTGGGGAGGTGTTTTTCTTTATCTCTTCCTGGAGCCATCCTCCCTTGGGGGATATCTTCTGTTAATGGGCCATTAAGGCTCACTGCATGACTGGTAAAATTACATCATCCCATTGTGAGATGCCCCACCTAGCAGGAGGGGCCAAGCATTCCTACCTGGATAAAATCTGAGAGTCAGAACACCAGGACAGCCTGTTTCCACTGGATTCCCAGAGGAAGACTGGACCCATCTCACTTCCACTAAACCGCCAGAAGAAAATACACCCTTTTACAGGATCATCTTTGCTCCAGCAGAACCACATCTGTCACTCCAGGAGGACTTAATTGGACTGCTACCAACACCCTGCCCAACAGGGTGTCAGATTGTATCCTGACTCTGTCAGTGTTTTGTGTTTGCTTTTTTGTACTATTACATTTTTATTTTTAATATCCCTAGTAAAGTACTGTTATTTCTACTCCCATATCTTTGCCTGAAAGCAAATTTCAAAATGATAGTAATTCGGAGGGAAGGGTTTATGTTCTCCATTCCAAGGGAGGCTCCAGCTTTCCCTGGCAGACACCTGCCTTTCCAAACCAGGACAGTCTCTCTTAAGAGCCAGCTTGCCATACTTGCTCTGCTCCTACCACAGACAGAAAGGGATGGTGGGAGGGGTGGTGTTCTGAGCTCTACCGTGAGGTCACCTAATTTATCTTTACAAACCTCAGCGTGATGCTTCCCACGTACAGGTGCCCTAATGTTCCTCAGTTCTTTGCAGGACGCTGTTTCCAGGCATGCTGGAAGGGGAGAGAAATAAGATGGGGCAATAAAAAGAGTAAGTGTTAAGGAAGGAAAGTTGGAAACAACAGATTACTTCCCCTGGCACCCTCTAAGAGTTGGAGAGTCAATGTGGAGAGCTACTGCCAGAGAAAGAGGGGAATGATGAGAGTGTGCTGATCCCCCCAAAGAGAGTCAAATACCTCTGCAAAACAGAGTTTTTACAGTTTTAGGCCAGATAGATTTTTGAGGGAGGGAAGTTGGTTGTTTCATATAATTTTATTGAACTCCTTGATATACTAAACAAAAGTTTCATCTCCTTGAGTCCTGAGATTATGTGAACTTTAAAAGAAGAAAAGAAAACTTTATAACAGAATTGTTTCTAGATGTCATGGCTGCAGGGAAAAGTTTCAAAACATTACTCATAAGCATGTGAAATATCAGAACGCAAAATTAAAGAGATTTCAACCTATTAGAAAACACAAACAAACTATTAATGTTGGACTCCTATTCATCTGAAATGCTTGCTTTTGACAACATCTTGTCTCACCAGTTCTTAACTCCACCTGTTGCCAACACAGACATTTGACTTTCTGTGGGGTTGGTATCTCCACAAAGCATCCACCCCAAAAGCTGTGACTGTAGGAAGGGTCTTTGTCCAAACAAAGAGTACTCATGAAACAGATGGGTCAGTCCACCAACACTTTTGCATATAATGTGATGTGCAGCTGCAGTGCGTGCTCAGTAGTGGTCCCGAGAGACAGTCTGGAGGACTGGCTAGAGCCTGATCACCATCATGTGCCTCTGTTTACTGTCCTCAAACCTCACAAAGGTTGGGAAATGTCATACTCAGGTACTCAGGAGACAGACTCAGTAAAAGGGGATAAGAAGGAAGATTTAGCTAAGCATCAGCACAGGATGGGATTTTGAATCTCATTTTTATTGCAAAGCCTGTTGAAAGAAGATCCTTTTTGGTGGTGGGCTACCAATCACTGACACCCACTGTGGGCAGTGGCCCTGAGAGCTCGTTTTCCAGGATTTGATTATGTTTTGAAAGCCTGCAGTACATCAGAGCAGTGGTCCCACATAGATAAATAAAGACACAAAGAACTAAACAGATCTGCTTCCCTGAGTGTGGAAATACAGGTGTTTATTTTCATATGGATTTGTATCCTATATTCCTGTAAGTCCCCCATCCACACCATCCTTTTCACATTGAGAGTTCCCTTCTAACATGGCATGTCAGGTCCTTCGAGTTTTCCGACTGATTGGGTGAGAGACCAATTGGTGTGTGTGATTTGAAACTTAGGCCAAGTAAAACATGTAACCATTAGCTTCCACTGAAACCTCTCAATAAGGGCAGTTATTCAGGTTTCTTTCCTCCATCCAAGCCACTGATTGTCACTAAACTTGACAGTTTGGCCACACAGGAGCACAGAAGCCAATGCTCTTGTAGCAAACCACGCTAAAAAAGCCATCCCTCCCCAAAGAAGAAAATCCAGACCACTTTTTTTCCATATAGTATGGTTATTTTGAACGACATAACTTTATTGAGACACCAGTAGTTACCACCTTCACTTTGTTAACCACAAGTATACAGGACATTGTAAACACAGGTGCTGAGGTGGCGGGGTTTGCTGTAGTTGAATTTTGGAATGGATGGGGGCAGGAGGAGGGGGAGGAGGGGGTGAAGGGACACTTGGGCTTAGACAAGACCACTCAGAGGATCCTGTATGCGGCAGGCCATCCATGAGTCATCGTATATACGTATATATGTATAGCTTTATATTATACATCTTTTTAAATATATATATAATATATATATACTATACACAGGCAGTAATGTGGCAGGGGAAAGAGCAGGGCAGCCCAGACGGTGTTACAAATGCCACACAGGGTGTTGTCTGGATGGATGGTTTGAACTTGCTGCATGAAGTGGCCTCTGGGGTTCCTTACCTTGTACCTGCTCTGGGGATGGGAGCTGAGAATCCTGTGGGAACCACCCTGCAATGCTGCCTTGCTGGGTCCTCCCAAGTGCTTGCAAGGGTACAGGGACAAAGACACCTCCTCCCCTGTGGGAACTGCCAGGAGTAACAGAGAGGAAGGGTATGTGATAAGGTGATGAACAGGGTGGTGGGGATATGGGTGATCCAGGGATGAGAACACATCAGGAGGCTGAATCCACAGACAGAACTAGGGCAAGGTTTCATCACCTCTTTGCCCTTCACAGCCTCTGCTTCTACAAAACAGTCCCTTACTTGGGGGCTTCGTAAGATAAGAAGACATCAAGGGGCCATTGCTCCCAACAGGGGATGTGTAATCTTCTGTAATCAGAACAAATGGTAGAGGGGGAAGAAAGCCACCTTATCATTTTGCTTATACAGCCTTCCCTCTGATCTCCTAATCTCTGGAGTGGGGCTGATCTCACCCACACTTAGAATGTAAAAGGGACATGTTCCAGTCAGCTGCTCAGGTCTCACCTGTGATCTTCAGAAATAGGCACCACCTTATCAGAAGCACCTAAGATAAGATAACCAGCCCTTTAGGTAGTTCTGTATGTCTCATCAGCTACAGAACCAGCCACATGCCACTGGAAATGGCATTCTGCATTTTAAAGGGCTACATACAAACAAACAGAGTCCCACTCCCAGGTCTGTCACCACCAACCCTTCACTGCAAAGGCTGAAAAGCATATGAATCCAAGCAGAGTATGTTTTCTTCCATGAACAAAAGCAAGAAGTTGTCCAAGTATCTACTGTGGTAGTGTCCCCTGTCACATGAATGTTTTTCTTATGACACAAAGCAAGGAGAACAACAGAGACATGGGAAGTAACCCAAGATGAAGTCACCTGGCTCATGTCTCACTGAAGTGCTGGTTCTGAGGAGGAGGCTCATTCCTGCCTCAAGCCCACCTGAGCCCATCAGGTGGTTACATGAGAGAAGCAAACCCAAGAGGATAAAGAAAAGCTTGCTCAACAAGCTTTGGCTCACCAAATCGTGTTGAGCCACCTACACAACTCTGATGGGAGAAGGGGCATGCAAAATTCTCCTGCACCACACTCCAAAACAGAGCCTCAGGTAGATCCCCCACATCCTTCCTGCACCTCTCCTTACGTGCCTAGTCACTCACAGAGGAGGGACCTCCCAAAAGGTACCACACATTTTTGTGCTGAGGGATGGTTACTTATAGCCTCCACCTCCTCTCTGTTCCCTCCCCAAACCCCAAAGGAAAGCATGAAGGATGACACAGATGAGCCTGGGAGGGTACAACTAATTTCTCTCCTCCTCCACCTCGTCATTCAATCACTCTTCTCCCCTGGTGGGAGACAGACAGGAGGGTGCTCCCCCCACATCCAGTCACAACAAACCTCTCTCAATGAAGTAAACCCACCCCAAGCCTAAATATTAGGCTGAAGCCACAGAAAATGAAGCTTGAGGGGCTTCCTTCCAAAAAGCACCCCTCCTATTTACAGTATTGCATTCACTCATAGCCACAGAGCAAGGGATGTGTGCCTGTGCCCAGTCATTCCTGCTGTGTCCTTAGGGCTACCTGATCCCCTGCTCCTGTCCTCACCAGTGGGTAATCACCAGCAAGGTGGGGCAAGCCTGGGGAGGAAAAGCCATGGGCACAGCCACCAGCAGCACAAGTGTGCTGGCAGGAACAGGGAGAAACAATGCCTGTATACAGTGAACACTGCTCCACTTCCCTCTGGGAGCCTGCTGCTCTACAGTTTCTACCCCTTTCCTATCTTTGTGGGGCACTGGGAGGAGGGAAGGACTGGTAACTTTGGTGTCCTCCAGATAAGATGTTCACACAGCCACAGGCCAGACCTGTGTCCCATTCTCCCCACTCCTGAGGGGGCTATGAGAAATAGGGTGGATGTGCAGTGTGGGCACAAACAGATTTTGGATCTGTTCCTGATCTCTGCTACTGGGACCAGTGTTGCATCAAACAGGGTGGCTGCCTGGAAGATGGAGCTCCTCATTGCTGCAAGGTAAAGCCTGCTTCTTGTGCTCTGAGAGATGTCTGTGTCCAGGAGAATTGTCTAGGTAGCTATTGCTGAATTATTTCCATTTAGGGGAAATCTGGGAATCTGTCTTTATGCACAGACCTAACTTCTACTTGGAACGAAGAGTGGGCTTCCACAGTTGTGTCTTGGAGCAAAATCATGAGAAGTGTGGAATGATACCCATACGAGCTCTAAGAGTCACTGCTGCCACCTAGGCAAGACTTTAAAGTCAGCCAGGATCTGAGATGCACCAGAAGAGCACTAAGGTATGGTCTATGGCAAGTACAGAAAGACCAGTTTTCAGACAACTCAGTCTGGCTCCAACCAGTTCTCTGCATACTGAGACCTCTTCCCTATCTGAGTGGGGAGGCAAAGCGCAGCTGTACAGAGCAGGACGCTTCCCAGCTTGGCTGCACCCCTGTGCGAGAGCAGCAGCAGCGTTTCTTTCTAAGTGGGGTCTGCTCCATTCCTGTGTGCTACAAAGATGGTGTCAGCAAGAGGCCTTGCACAATCCTAAAGGAACAGGGGAAGGTTCAGCAGGACCTGAGGAGCAAAACTTCTTTCTTCTCCTCCTGCCCCAGGTGCAATGACAAAGTTCCCACTTGAACAAGACCAGCTGGGGTTGAAGGCTCTCAGGGCTCTCTAAAAGCCCACCTTCTCCATCCTTCCTCCCAGAGGCACTGTATCTGGGCCCAGAGACTGGGCATGGCTCCTCTCCTGCCTCATGAAACACTGGCCTGGGAAGAGCAGTGACTAGCAGGACATACACGTGAGGCAAATCACCTCCACCTCAATCCAAGGGGGCTGAGGAAGGAGTGAATCTCAGGCCTCTACCCCTCTGCCCTGCTCAGTCTCTTGCTGTAGCCTACAGACGTGCCTGTGATTTCTGATTGTACCTGCAAATCTTTCTCCCTTCCTATTTTCTCTTCTTGTGCTCCCCCTGCCCAATAGAACTTTTCCCAAACCCACTAAAAATAAGGAACCCCTCCCTCACTAGCATGTGGCAGGGAAAAGACCCCCCTTTACACGTCTTTACACGGAGGACACTGTTCCTTCTGTCCTCTAGGCTCCTCCTCACACTCTTGAATGGTGACTCCAACACCATTCTCCTCCTTGAGCCACCAGATGCTCTAGACCAATTTAGATGCTCCCACATCTACTCCAACCTTTAGTGATACCATCTCTTCTAGGAAGGTCCCTGGTCCCTCTCTTCTCTTCTGTCTCCAACACTCTTTCCCCTGCCCTGCCAGTGCCATAGCTCCTCTTCTGTCCACAAGACAGACTCTGCCCTCTGTAACAAGGCAGGAGGGAGAGGAGGAAAGGGGAGACCTTCCTATCAAAATGCAGATTTTGGAAAAATTTGCTTCTGGCAGGTAGCTTGGTGGGAGAGAAGAGGGAATAGGTGATGGGTAAACCTTTTTTCCTTTTTTTTTTTCCTTTTTTAAAAACAATAAATAAAAACAGATGACCCAGAAGGCTGGAGCATAGCTGAGAGCCACCTCTCGTACCACTATGCATGTGTCTTGTTTGTGCCTTGGCTTTCTGCCAGCAGCGGGAACGGGGGCAGAAGGAAAAGGGGAAGGGAAGGGGATATTGGTGGCTCAGTAGTTCTGCGTTTGGTACCCCTGTGTCTCAGTGTCGAAAGCATCTCCTGGAGGGGGCTGCTGGTACGTCCCCACTGCATCTGTAGCATCCTCCTCGTTTGTGTAGGGAGCATAAGGCATGCTGGAGTCCTGGCTTGGGTCGATGTAGTCCTGGGAGAAGAGGGCTGAATCGGCACCCAGCTGGAAACGCTGATACGCCAGGAATGCCTGGCCCACCTTTAAGGGAGAAGGTGGAGGGAAGATATGGGAAGCAGAGAGGGGAGGGAAGACAAAAAAGAGGAGGAATGTACCGAAAAAGAGAAACAAACAAAAGTGGGGTTAGTAGTGGTTATGGATTAGTGTGCAAGGCCCACCTGGCAGATCCCCGGTGAAATGCCCCACGAGCATGGAAGTCCACACTCTCCACAGAAAGCATGAGCCCACAAAGAGAAAAGACTGGGCAGGGATAGCTGCAAGACCAGATGGCTGTGTGCAGCTTGCCAAGGCTCTCTGCTTTCTCTGGAACGTTCAAGGCACCTTCTGTGTACCAGTGGGGTTTCACCAACATTGTGTGGGTTGCAGAGGATCAGCTGCTGGGCTGCTTGTATGAGGCCATTTGACTTGTAAAGGCCGGTAGGGAGAGCAGGATTTGACACCAAGTACTGAGGTAGAGGTCACCCCCTGAAACACCTTCACCAGTCAACATCTACAAGGTGCAGCACAGACCTTGGGATGGAGCAGCAGGAAGCAAGGCAGCTGTTTCCTAGACCAGGGGACAGTTAGCAAGGAAACTGCTGTCTCCTGCCTCAGGCACTGCAGGCAGGGCACCTTTTGGCACACTAGAGGAGCCTGGGCAGAGGGTTCAGTAGGTGTGGCTCTTTGTCCCAGAGCATCCCTGAGAGAGGTGAGCAGTCTAGCAGGTGATGGGGGAGAGGTTTTTGGGGAATGAGGTCTGGGAAGAAATGGAAGAGATAAAATGGTGGGGGCGGAGGGCATCTCCTGACTGAAGTATTAGGTCTGAGCAGTCATCAAAAAAAGGCACAGTGGTGTTACACAGCATTAGTTAGGGTAAGGGTGAAGGAGAGAAGGGAGCAGAAGAGGAGAGGAAATTGCCAGTTCCAACTCTCCGGAAGGAGATGCCCCATTCAATGGACAACCTCAGTCCAATTCAATGGCCAATATCTTCCCATCCCATGCCCTGCAGTGACCATACGCGCATGGTCAGGGCATTGGAACCAGCTCTGCTCAGTGACCTCCTCCAGCTGCATCCCTCCACCACTTCCCCCAAATTCTCCCATCAGCAAGGGGCACTAAGGCAGCAAGGATGGGGAGTTAGGGAACAGGGTATTGTATTCCTCCTGAAAATTAATGTCTCTGAGTCTCCGGAAAGCCAGAAATGCCAGGAAGCCCTGTGACGAGAGAGAGGGGTGTGGGAAGGAGAATCAGTAAGGTAGAGCAAACCAGAGTGTTTGACTGAAATAAAAACAAACCCCAAAAGAACCAGGGGAATAGGATGCCTGTTTGGCCACTTGCAAGCCTGTGCATGGGAAAGGATCACTGCAGGTGATGGCACCTTCAAAAGTGAGGGACCCCTTGCAAAAACCCTGCTCCTTGTCTCACTTTCTGATGGAGTTTGCAAGGGGCTTTCAGCAGCACTCAAGTGCAGGACACAGCTCATGAAGGGAGCACACACTGCTGTCCCTCAATCCTACCCCGTGTCACTGTGGTGAGGGTGCTGACAGCACAACTCTTTGCAGCTCTCCCTTCCTCTTTGACAGCTCTGTGGTCTTTCCCATCTGGCCCCTGCCCAACATCCTGCTTGGCACTATCCTGTCACTTCAGAAAAAAATCACTTGTGCTTGGTGAGGCAGGAGGAAGTTATCAGAGATATTTATACTGCACGCAACAGTTTTCCCAGGAAACTAGCCTTAAAGAACTGCTGGGGAAAGGGCAGTCTTAAGACAGCACCATCACCTTCCTAAAAGGCAACCTAGTGAGGTGGGTGCAGAATCCAGAAGAACAATGCTGACATCTTGCATGATGGGAGCAAAGGTGGGAGGGAGATGGGTGAATGCCCTGGCCTGCAGCTCCCTTCTCTGTTTAGTTTCTGTGAGGTGAAAATGCTGTTGAAGTCCTCTGACACACAGAGAAAATGGTAATAGGTTGTCCAGAGAGGTAATGGATGCCCCATCCCTGGAAACATTCAAAGTCAGATTGAAATGGGCTCTGAGCCACCTAATCTAGTTGAACATCTCCCCGCTCTTTGCAGGGGCGTTGGACTAGATGGCCTTTAAAAGTCCCTAACAACACAAATTATTGTATGATTCTATGACAGTGGTGGCTGGGGAGCTGGCTTGTCCAAGGTCATATTAAAAGTCTGTTGAGAACAGTCCATACTGGGCTATAGGACTCTCTTTCCCATTGTGCTTACTAGTGCTCTAAAACCTTCTTCCACATACGTTTTTCAGTTCCTGTTTCCCAAGTTTACTTCCCAACCACCCCCTCTTCTGCTTTTCCTTCTCAGAAGCCATGCAAACTGAGATCCCAGAGGGAATCACTCTTAGCCAGTCATCCTTCCTTCCCCACAAGATATTACAGCACAGGGCACATTTGATCCAACATCATGACTACTGTACTCACCCAGGTAAAGATGGAGAAGAACGAGAATGTGATGGCTGCTCGGGCTGCATCCCCTCCCTCATTCAGTGGGTTGTCCTCTGGTTTCGAAGCTTGCCACTGATTGGTCAGAAAGCAGAAACCAACAAACCAGAGAAATGCCCAAAAGGCTGGGATGGACCACCACCGGCATGACAAAGTGAAGGACAAAGACAACAAGAAGATATGTGTGAGCATAACATATACATATTACATTTCTCTGGAAATTTCAACCATCTGAGACCCACCACTATGTTGCAGACTGGGCCAAACTGACTACTCAGCCAGTCTGAGCCCAAGTGAGCTGGCAGGCTCCCTGTCAGCAAATTGTCAAGGTGACCAAGAAGTGTCTGCATAAAGCACCTCAGGAGAGTTCATTTGCTTGTGTTTGGAATGATCACAGGACTTGCATTTGGACTTGGAAGGGAGCCTAAAGGGCTTCCAGTACTAGAGCAATCACCTGGGCTCTATTAAACAGCCACTGCTTCACAACCCTGTCCTGCAAAGACAAATAAAGAGCAATGCCTTCAACAGGAGCTGCAAAACAGTGGGAAGCAGCTAGTTAACTACTGCTAACTGCAGTTACGCAGAGACCAGCTTGTGCTCAAGACAGAACAGCTCAGGGACTCGCATCAAGGAAAGGTGCTGAAAGATCACTAACATGCTGTGCCCCCAGGACAGGGGTGAAGGTAGGAGGTGCTCACTCTCTGCCAAGCACAGGCAGACACCTGGCAGTGAGGGAAATGGGCATTCCAAAGCAACAGAAAAACAGGGCACAATCCTTCCCCTTCTCTTGTCAGCTGTACATAGGATTGCTAGGCAAGGGGCTAACTGTGATAGAACTTGCAAGCTTAAAGTCCTTAGCAAATTCAGGTGCTTCACTTCATCCTACTCTCACTCCATTCCTGATCCCTTAACATACTCTGGGGAGAGCCTGACATTGAGCAGTTTGCCTGAGTGGCTGGAGTAATGGCCCCAGTAGGGCCAAACGGCCCGAAAGCTCACCCGAGACTCCGATATCCGAGAGCACTGCCTTCTTGCGGTCCTTGACGCTGCTGATCTGTGGGAAGTAGGCATCCAGAGCCAGGTAAAGAAGGCAGCTGAGGAAGGCGAGGACACCCACAGTAATGCCATAGTTGCAGGCATTGTGATTGCGGTTGAAAATGCAGTGCTCCTCTAACTCATCCACACGGTTCACGTACCCTTCATTAACAATGGAGCCGAACACCACAATAGAGAACACCTGGTGGGGAGGGAGGCCGGAGACACATCAGGGCAAGCCCCATCTCTCTGGACCAACAGAATGGAGCAGAGCTCTGCAGGTGACAGACACCCTTCACCAGCATCCTTCTGAGCTCCTGCCCCGCTGCCTTGTCTGGGTTGTAGCCACATGGAATTTACTGGGAACATTGTCTCATTTTATTTCTGAGGATTAACTTAAAATAGGACATTTTTAAGTTGAACCTTTTTATCCATCTGACCTAAAAGCAAAGCAGATGCAGCCTGGAGTAAGGGTGGCTTCCCACAGACACACAGGGAGATGACATGGAGTATAAACTGGGATATAGTTTTGGTGTGGGTGCCTGCATACAATGGCTTCAAGTAGTGGAAATCCTCTTAGTCTGCACTTATTCTCCTACTCACTCCTTTCTCTTCAAGAGATTAATTGTTTCTACCATGCATCTGTTCAGTGATTTTTTTTCTACCAAGCTACTACACTCTTTTCCCCATCCACCCTCCCACAATACACAGCCCTGCTTGTTCTGCAGCTCCATTCTGCTTCCATTCTCCGCATTTCCCCACACCACACACCTCTCTCCACCAGTTTTCCATCAGCGCACTCCATGACACCACCTATCCTTCTGTCCACTCACCCATATGCCAACACCCTCCAATCTTCCCCATGGATTTCAGGGGCCAAACATCCCTACTCCAGGTCCACTTGTTAGGGCCCCTGTGAATCCTCCCTACCTGTCACCACCACTGCCACTGCATGTTATTTTAAATCAGGTAGAATTAAGGATGAGTCCAGGTAGAAATGCTCTAATCCGCAGTTGCTGGTCTAATCTTTGCTCATGGGCTTAGCCTTCATCGCCTGCCACAAGGCTGTCCCTCTTTGACACAGCAGGTTCACCAAAGCAGAACACTATTTACAGCACCCCCAGTCCTGCACCTTGCATCTCAAATAAACAGCTTCCTCTTCCCGACAGAAGAAAGAGGAGAATATTAAGGCAGTATGTACAGATTTTTCTTTGCAGGGCATCTGGAGACCCTCACTAGGAACAGCTGACTGGATGTTGCCTGCAAGAGCCTCAGGGAAATAGGAATGGGACCTCAAATATGGGATGAAATTACATATGAAGTGCACTAGGACATCACCAGGATACTCTGCAAGCCTGGGAGATGTCAGCACAACAAGACCTGGCACCCTTGGAATCACCACCCCATCCCCAAGGAGAAGAAGCACATGAGAAGATGAGGAGGCCAAGTCTCCTGCAAGAAGTGGAACTAGGTCTGAGTGTTTGCCAGGTCAGGACCCCAGTTCCACTTAACCCAACCACATACCAGAAGACAATCCAGAAACAGGGAAGCAGCTTTGTGAGTTGCAGGGAAAACTGTTGATTAATGCCAACCCAGTACACCACCTATCATCAGTGAGGTTGGATACCTGAGATCCAAAGCACAGATCTCTGCTGCTTAGCCTGTGGCATCAAGAACCAGAGGAAAAGCCTTACTCATAGTCCCCCAACAGCCCTTAGGCAGATACTCAACATCAACCACATTTTATCTGCCAAACTCTAACAAATATCCACTGACACCAATATTATTTTTCACCTCAGTCTCATAATTGGGTCACACTTGGGTTGTTGAAATTAGATGCATCACACTAGAGCAAACTAAAAAAAGCTGGAAGCTGGTGTTCCTAAGCGTAGGAGGTGTATGGGTTCTCTGAAAATCACAAGAGCTTTTTAAGTTTAGAAGTAAAATAACTGATTTGTCCTCCTCCTCCTTCTTGCAAATTGAGATTGATCATATTTTGCAGAAACTGTCTGTGAATATTAAATAAGAATCTCTTCTCCCAGAAGCAAAGATTTAGTCCTCAAAATTTCAGCCTGAACAGTCTGAAAAGCAGCAAAATTGCAGACCATTACAGCCACGCCCTTTCAGTAGGCTGTCTCACACACTCTCAAAACAGGCTGGGTTGACAGGTCTGCTTAGGGTCATTGGCAACAACACCCTGTTCCTCTGACCTGAGGAGGAGCTGACAGACTCCTGAAGTGATATGCCAATGTAAGGCTGTGACCAGCACTGATGCTGACACCTGAAGTACTAACCTCCATATACTGAGCTTACAAAGTGGGGGCCCTGTTTTCTGTAGCATCAGACAGAAAGCGTATCTTCTCTTTGGAAGATGAGGAATAGCCTCTAAAGTAGCACAGTCTGGTGTTCAGTTTTGGTTTAGGACTCAAAACTGGTAAAATGTTGATTCCCTAAGTCAGACAAACCCTTGCAACGAGCTGTATTTTGGGTCTCTGCTTACTTACTCGGAATGAATGAACTTTTGAAATGGTCTCTCCCCAGACACACATCTGTGGAGATACATCCTAATACACATCTCTCTGTTCTTACCTTTGGGTTTGCTGCTGGGCTGGACAGAGTAATTTCTTTTTGCATTTGCTCTTTCATACCTTTTTATGCTGGCACATCACAAAGGCACAGCTCAGAGTCACAAGATTAGAGGAACATCTCCCTCTCAGTAATTTTCAAGCAGAAGTGGCATTTCTAACTTCCTTTCTCCATCTGCAGTCAGTCAAGATGCCAGACTTCTCTCCTATGTAGGGAAACCTGTTTCACAGCCTGGAGGTGCCCAAGGTATGATTTACAGGCAAGCATCTGATTTCAGATGATCTGAGGAGTTTTCTGGGGAGATTCCACTAAGCATGTTCTCACTTGTGAGAAGATTAAGACATTGTGGATGTTTATCTTCTCCATCCTGAAACAGCCATCCTGAAGTGCTCTTTGTCCTTAGGAAAGCTTTCTATGGACCAAAGCACAGTAGCTTAAGAGATGTCTCCTTCTCTCTGTGTTTTCCTCACCATTGGAATCAGCTCTGATACATGCTCCACTCCCTGGCACTGCAGAGAGGGCAAAGAGAGGGCGTGCTCCCTTTGCCAGCCTGTCACCACCCTGATGGCACAGCAAAACGCTGTGAGGACCCGAGGCACACAGAAGCCTTGAGCTGGGCTGGGTTACACTGACTGGGCAAGAATGGGCCAGTTCAAACCAGAGATTCCAGGCAGGGCTAGACAGCAAAAAGAAGCAATTGCTGCTGCAGCTGACAGGCAACATCGCCTGTGTTATTCCCATGATGTCCGTACCCAGAAACTGTTGTGACAAACAATTTTCTAAAAAAAATCATAGTTATGAGAGCTTAAATTTCGCAGTCTTTAGGAGGAACAGTTGTACACTTTCATCCATGGTAGCTATTCCTTCTTGGTAAGGGAGCAGCTGGGTGGAAGTTCACTGACGTGGCAAGTCATCTTGGAAAGAACAAATATATTTTATTTCCTTGATTTCACAATCCATGCCCTGCAAGATGATCCAAGCAGCAGATGCAGAATGAATGATTGCCTAGATTATAAACAAAGCACTAGGTTTTCAAGGATTAAGTGTTTATGTTCCTGTTCCTATCGCATCTGCAGCACTTGTAAGGAAATGCCAGTGACCATCAGCACTGGCACAAACCTCTTCCTGCTCTGTGTTACTGCTGCTTGCATCCTCTCCCCCCACTTGGCACTTGCTGCACAAAACCTTACCTATGGCCACTGATGAAGTGGACCAAAATACATATCCAGCTGCAAAAAGGAGGCAAGGAGAGGATGGCAGAAGTCTTCTCCTGACTGAGCAGCAAGATGCAGGGAAGTGGCTTGTCCACAGACTAACAGGAGGCCTCTTGAGGCTCCCAAATGCAGCCTCATTTTTTCCACTCTGCAGAGGGAGATCACTGGCCACTTTCTTATGCTTGAAACAAAAATCAGCAAACCATCCCCAACTTTATGCACTTAAGCTGCCTCATTTCTTCAGCAAGGCCACTTCAGTCAGTTAACAGACTTGAAATAACTAGACTTTTAGGCTGAGGGGGTTTCTTTAAGCCTTCAAGAGAAACATCAATTGGGCAGGTGTGCAGCCTGTCTGGAGGTACACATTTAATAAGCAGTAATATATTTGGCTACACTCAAAAAAGGGACAGAAAAGAGCACTTGGAAAAGATGTGACCAACTCAGCCCTGCTGCTGGGACTCAGGTTTGCTCCACTTCACTGCTCCTAAAATACCACATCCATATAGTTTGTTGCAATCATTTTCCTCGATTCCTGTTTTCATCCAAGAGCTTTGAAGACACCAAGTGCAGCCCAGAGTCAGGTGCATTGCAAAGTTGACACAGGCAGGGGAACATGCCAAAAGACACAGCAAAATGAACTTAATGCTTAGCACTGTGGGGAGGAGACAGAGAAGCTGAGAGTTTTCTTCACCTTGTTTCTCAAGAGGCTCATGCTGGCCATTACAGGCATGTAAAGGCTCACTACAGTGAGAAAAGTGCAAACCAGGCAAAATTCTGCATCTTGTCATAAAATACCTTTTTTTTTCCCTTTGGTAAATTAGGTGATCTGATTTTGCCAAAGGCAAAGGTGAGAGATGAGAAGAAAGGCTCTCCAGTCCCTCCCCACTGCAGGCTCAGCCCTGCAGAAAGCCAGAGAAAACCTCCTGATCATCATGTGAGGCGCTTTCCACCATGCTGCCCATCCCCAGCCGTGCATCAGATGCTCCTGAGCATCATGTGATGGATGCAAAGCATGGCCAGCCTCTGGCAGTGCACTAGGATTTTCCTGCACCTCATCCCAGGACTTTGTAATCTGCCTTTGTGACTTCATCCCCAAGAGTCCCATGATGGCTGGGATGGTGGTGTGGATGAGGCTGAAGAGGGTTTCTGCTAAACTGCCCTTTTGGGCTCGCTGCAATGCCCTCCAGTCACAGCCTCTGTCACACTGGGTGCTGCCTCTCCCTCTCACACACCCCCGTTTTTATTCTGTTACAGAGAGGAAATAGTTTGATGACATAATATTCCTCGTGGGACTTCAAATCAAATCCCCTTCAGGCAGAACGAAGCCATAACCTCTTCTGAGTCTGATCTGGTAATGACCAGGAATAGATCTGTCTAAAAAGAAAGCAAGAGCAGGAGATGGTGCAAATGATAAACAGGCAGAGGTGATCTGGCTTTCATTTTCATTCAGCCACTTGCAAATGGAGTCTCTGGAAAGATTTGGAGTACCCTGCACAGACATGTAATATTATTATTATTGTCATTAAATCTACTTGTATTTAGTTCATTTTGAAGAAAACACATGTAGCTTTTGAGATGCATGGGACTGGCAGCTTGGAAACAGGCAGCTTCTATTTATTCCCCCCAGCCAGCACCAGCAGGCAGCAAACAACTCCTGCCCACAGTCTTGACAGTCTGAGCTTTGTGCAGCTGCTGGAGGAGGCCAGTCTCCCTGGACCCCATTTCCCTGAACACGGGACAGGGAAAAAGCATGGGTATGCCAGCACCTCCCTCTCAGCTCACCCTCCCTGGCAATCAGCCACGTGGCACCAGTTCCCCAGCCAGGTCTGAGCCAGAGCAGGTGACTGAGGGGAGAAAGGCTCCGCATCCCTAATTCCTGCCATGGGATCTGGGACACACTTTCCTGGCCAGCGAGCTTTTTTTTCACACATGGATTGGCAGCTGACTGCCTGACCATTAACCCTTTTGTCTGTCACCAGACTTGTGCTCAGGTCTCATGCACTTCCCATGGTGAAAAACCCTCACCCTGCTGGTGACAACCCTCGACAATCACATGTTCATGGTGGTATCCAGGTTCTTCTGTGCTTTCTAGATAGTTCCTACATTGCTGTGCCACTGGTCAGCTAAGTGACCACCCAAAAGGTGCATCTTTTTCCTAGAGGAAAAGTTCAGTTTTCTTTCTAGCAACACATTTCCACCTCCTTGACTTGGCTGTGCCAGCATAGTCAGAGACTGCACCCCGTGCCACCTGCAGTGCCTGCTTCTTTTGCAGCCACATGGGTCCTCTATGCTGCCTTGTTTTGCCACAAATATTTGCCTTAGCCATGTACCATCACCAGGCAATCCCTCTGCTTCTCTCCTGTATGCCTCTCATGTTTTTAAATAGCAGATTATATATGGTTGTCTTATTTTTTGCTCATGTTTCTGACTGTCTTGGGTCCCTATTGCTACTTCTCAGATTTTTATCTGGAAATGTCATTAATGAGAGATTTGTTTCTGCTCCAAGATCCTTCCTGGAAATGCTGTGCTGGAAAAAACACAACCTGCTGTATCCAACCTGCTGTATCCATCCACTGTGCAACTGTGCATATCTGTTGTTCATCTTCTGACACAGTGTTTCACCCAAATTCAGTGACAGCAAAACTCAAAGACCCTTTTGAAGCTGACCTAGGCAAGGGCATCCCATGAAGAACTGTCCCTAGGGCTTGACTGAAAGCATGTGCTTCGAACCGCCATATTCTTTTCATCTGCACCAATTTACCTTACAAGCATGCAGCCAGCGAGTGTGGTGGCTTATAGCAAAAATGGGGTGGAAGAGCAGAGGCAGAAAGCGTGAGCTATGGGTCAGGAACATGGGCAATATCTCCACTAACTTAACTGGGGACAGAAAGAAGGTGGGAGTCCAGTTGCAGCTGGTTTTAGACAAACAAGGCCTCCATGCTCTAAAGTGTCAGTTTAACCACTACTGCAAGCCCATACCATGTGTCCTTGGAAAGAGACAAGTAATGTTGCAAGCCAAGCATGAGCATGGCAAGCCTGCTGGCAAGGCAGGGGATGGGACTCTCTGCCATGCTGTGGCGAGCTCCCATCCTCCAGCTTTCAGTTGCCAGCCTCTCATGGGGAAGCCAGGAATGTAGTTCCTGTCCTTCACCTGCCTTGTCTGCTCAGCTGGAGCTTCTTGGAGTGTGCTGTGCCTGTAGACACAGGGGACAGCCTTTCCTGTACCAGTTCAAATGTTCTGGATGTTCCTATCAGCCAGGAGAACATGGTGGCAACAGCAGCAAGTGATGGAAAAGGAGACTGAGTGCCTCTCCTCACCGAACCTCCCTTCAGAGAGGCAGTGACCTTGGTGTTGGAGGGGGACTCAACCTATGTGACAAGTTTTAACAGGCTGCTTTGTCTGTGGAGTTCTGGTTAGAAATACTCTTACTCAAGCCCACATCAAAGCAAGCTGGGCCTGCTTCCAAAAACTGAGTTACTCTTGCCTTGTTAGGCTTTTACATCAAGCAGCACTTCAGTTTCTCTAGCAAGTAGGCTTCCAAGCAGACAGGAGCACCTGGAACAACCTGTTTTGATTAGCATTTTACTTATTTATGGTGCCAGGGCTACATCCAACACCTGCAGGTTGCAGAGGAGCCACCTAACTCCCCTGTACCAGCTGTAGAGAGCACTGCTGCACAGCCCGGTGGGTCAAGGTAGGGAACAGGTAGGGTGTGCTCACACTCACCTGCTTTATTTCAAGAACAATCCTGGAGCTGTGCAACCCTAGCTCGGTATGGGTCACTCAACACCACTAGCTCCAACTGTAGCACCAATAGCTCCATCTTCTGGGTCACCTAAATATCCAGACCTGACACGGGAGCCCCACAGAGCCACCACTGATCACCAGCTAACACACCAGGCAACCAGGTAATCCTTCTACAGGCACTCTGCTGTGCCTGCTGACCTCCAAAGCACACACGAAACCTGAGCTGCCTCACAACACTGTCGTGAGGGACAGATGTTCCAGAATTGCTAAACTCTTTCCATAGTTTAACATTCTCCTTGTCCAATTTATCCTATCTCCTCTTCAGCAAGGAGCAACACAATCTTTGGTCATCCTATCTGTTCCTGATCCTGCAGTTCTCCCTGGAGATTTGCTGCCACCGCAATTGGGCGGCAAATTCCCTGGGCAGGAGCCAGTTTTGGTGCCTGTTGGTAAAAAGCCATATGCACTTCTGTGCCATCATGAAGTCTGCTAAAAGACAGCATGACCCAAGCACAAAATCACTGCCTGAGAAGTGATCATGAGAATTTCTGCTCTCAGTGAAAGATCATCACCTGAAAGAGGCCAAAAGGAGCTTCCAGCTTGCCCTGGAGAGACAATGGACCATTCATGCCGTAAGGAAGATAAAGGCAAATGAGATCTCAGGAGATGGCAGGCAAAATACTTTCAGTGTGTTCAAAAGCATGTGAAAGGAAGGATTCTCAGACAGACCACTCTGGTCACAGCCAGACCAGAGGAGGGAGAGCCCTTGGCCACCAGAAGAGTTTGGCTCATAGAGCATGGCACTAGAAAGTCTAAGTATGGACGCAATCACAGGGGGAAACACCAGGGATTAAAAGGCACTATTCAAATTGAAGGGCAAAAGATCACAAAAGTAAATGGATACCAAACAGGTTTACAGTGAAAAGCCCCTGACCACTGGAACCACAGAACCCTGTCTCAGAAGAAAGTGAAAAGGGAAGACAACCACAAACTAGTCTTTTTTCAGCAAAGTTCATCCAATTTATGGAAGGGGCCATAAAGGGTCTGATGCTTGTGATAGCCTAAGAGAGGATTTCATTGCCCACAAGGACCTCTCTTGGTCTCAAGTTTAAAGATAAGACCAAAACTACACCTAAATATTTCAACTGAGCTTTTGGTTCCCCTGCTTTGTTAAAGGAGAGATGCCCAGGAGGACACACAAGACCAAGCCAGTGGAAAAGCAGGAGAAGGAAGGCACAGCCTTGCACCATTATGGCCATGCCACCCTCCCTTGCTGAACTGCTGACCTGGAGCATCTCTAGCTTCTGCAAAAGAACTGTAATTTCCAGGGCCAAGTGAAATGCATGGGGTAAATCTCATCCTGTCCTCTCTCAAGGTCAGATGGGCAGGGAGAAATAGCTTGGGGTCCCAAGGAGATGCCGCTCTCCAGAAAGTGCTTCTTGCCAGGGGAGACCTTGCAGGGTACAAAAATGAGCTCAGAGAGCAAACCAACAGTGTCTGAGATACTCTGAAACAGATAAGGTGCCTAATTAAAAAACAAACATATTTCTTGTTCTCTCTCCCTCACCTGGCACCTCTGGGAAGCCAAAATCCTGCAGTACTTGGATGAAGGGGAAAAAAACCCACCAGACTGAGAGGCAGATAGAGAAAGATAAAATTCTGCCACAGAGATTAGCACCGGGTGAGCCTTTGTAGGTCACATCACGTCCATCATCACTGGGCACAGAAGCTGGCTCCACTCCAGCCTCCCAGGGACAGGGGGCACGCATACCCCCTTCACCTGGCGCCTAACGGCAGCCCCGGCACAGCCAACCGGCTCCCAGCGTGACGTGCTGTACTGTAAACAAGCTCAGGCAGATGGACAGACAGAACGGCCGCATTAATCAAGTCCTCAGCTGTCCTGGGGCTTTCCAGCAACCCTCCGATTCACCCGGAGAGTACCTACCCGGCTGGGAGGACAAGGGCCGCCTCCCCACCACCACCAGCAAGCCAGGCCACCTCCCCTTTTCCTCCTTGTTTCCACTTGGCACTGCTTTTATTCTATTTTCCCAAAGCCAGCCTGCCGCTTTGCCTCCCAGCTCCCATGCGCATGTGTCTCCCCTGCGCTCTTTCCCTGCCCTCCCTTCTCCGCTCCCGGCTGAGACCTCAATCTCTCCCCCGCCAGCTCGCTGCTGCAGCTCTCGCTCTCTTAATCCCAATGACCTTCTTGAACAAACGCGCCAGCCCTATGGGCAGCCATGGGAGCAGCGTCACGGGAAGAGGGAGAAACCTTCCCATGACACCCCCGTTAGGCTCCTCTTTCCCCCTGCCCCCTTCCCGAGGAATTATAAAGAGGAAAACTTTACAGGGAAAGCAGGTTGGGGGCTGAGAGAATAAGGGTAAAACACAGAGCAACATCCAGCCCCCTCAACTCATCCCAGCACGGCCTGAGCCCAGCACCCTCTGATCCACAGGGAAGCAATTCCTGGATTGCAGCATGCCCTCCTCCCTGTCACCCCACATACTGCCGGTCTCCCTGCATCCACCATAAACACAGAGGCATGGAAGAGTGAGAAGACACTCCACCCTGGAAACCACCAGAGATGGAGACAGGGTCATGGTCCAACCTGACTCACCCTTTACCTCCTCACGGAAGAAACCCCAAACCAGCCTGCTCTCACTCTATACGGGCCTGTATCCACACACGCAGATATATGTACATATAGCTGTACATCTTTGTGCATGGATACATGTGGAGATTTATACATACAGAGATATATAAACCCGGAGACAGCTCCCTATATCCAAACATACCTGCAGACACATGTAACAGAGACACAGCCATAAATGATATGGAAGCATATACATATATCTCTGTGTACAGATCTAGGCTGTGTGGAGACATATAGATGGACCCATGTATATATGTGGCTACATGTGCATACACATGCATATATAAAGCATATAATAATAAATATGTAATACATCACAGCATATGATGATAACATATAATGATATATAACATACAGCATAATGATTTTATATGTGTGTGTGTGTGTGTGTGTGTGTGTGTGTGTGCGCGTGCGTATGTAGGTGTGCAGGAAGGTCAGGGTCGGGGCCGGTTGCGGCCGCCCTCCCCGGAGGAAGCCTCGCGCTCCCCGCACCCCGGCGGGTCGCCCCCCGCCCCAGTGCCGGTATCGGCGCCGCCCGCGGGGCGGCGGGGCCTTACCCAGGAGACGAACCGCAGGATGGTCTGCGGCTGCCGGATGAAGGCCTGCGGGTCGAAGGCGCCACCGGCTTTCCCCGCTCCGAAGGCGCCCCCGTCCATGGCGGCGCGGGGATAGGCGGGAGGCAGGCGGGGGGCTCGGCGGGCGGTGCCTGGCTGCGCCGAGCCGAGCCGGGCTGCGCCGAGCCGCGCCGAGCCGAGCCGTGCCTGGCAGCTCGGCGGCGACGAGCCGCACGCGTCCGCCCACGGGGACGCGCCGCGCCAGGAGCGCGCACGCACCCCTTCCCCCCCGCCCCCCCCCCCCCCCCCCC
>VZUI01046952.1:0-11739 GCA_013401135.1 Cettia cetti
CAGCCACAGCTGCTCTGGGCACCCTGTGCCAGGGCCTGCCCACCCTGCCAGGGAACAATTCCTGCCCAATCTCCCATCCAGCCCTGCCCCCTGGCAGTGGGAGCCATTCCCTGTGTCCTGTCCCTCCAGCCCTTGGCAATTGTCTCTCTCCATCTTTCCTGCAGCTCCTTCAGGCCCTGCAAGGCCACCCTGAGCTCAGCCCAAAGCTTCTCCTCTGCAGGTGAACAGTCCCAGCTCTGCCAGCCTTTCCTCCCAGCAGAGCTGCTCCATCCCTCTGCTCACCCTGGTGCCTCCTCTGGCCTGGCTCCAGCAGCTCCAGCTCCTTCCTGTGCTGGGCCCCGGGGCTGGGGCAGCTCTGCAGGTGGGGCCTCACCTGGGCAGGGCACAGGGGCAGAATCCTCCCCTCCCTGCTGCCCACGCTGGGGCTCAGCCCAGGGCTGGGGGTTCTGGGTCAGGGCAGGTCCAGCAGCCACCCCAGCACCCCCAGGTTCCTCTCCCAGGGCTGCTCCCTCTGCCCATCCCCAGCCTGGACTGACCCAGGGGCTCCCCAGCCCAGGGGCAGCACCGGCACTCGGTGTTGTTAAACCTCCTGAGCCACTCCTCGGGCTTGAACAGCTCCCTGCGGCCACTTAGGGGCACCTCGGGACCCCTCCCGCCCTGGCTGGGGGCTGTGTCCCCCCCTGGCTGGGGGCTGTGTCCCCCGTGATGCCAGCCAAGCCCTGCCCACTCCGGACAGAGGCGGTGTCACTGCGCCGGTGTGACATCGGTCCCCACGCCGCGGTGGCACCTCAGGGAGCAGTGCTGGACACCCAGTGCCACCCCGTGCAGTGCCAGGGGACGGGCCAGGAGCCGCCATGGGCGCAGGGATCTCTCAGGGTGATTGGAATGCACCGTTTGTGGTGCTGGAGCCCCGGCGTCAGGGAGAGTTTCAGGGCACTGAGCCAGAAAATGGCGTTTACAGCCCCCTCCTGCTGCCACCGCCAGCCCGGCTTTGTGCCTTCCTCAGTGCCACCTGCGTGTCCAGCGAGGGGACACACAGAGGGGGAGGGAGGGACCCCTCCCCACTGCCCCCAGCCCTGCAGAGCCTCTGTGGGGTGCCCCACAGGCCGGGATCCTCTCCACCACCCCCAGCCCCTCCCTGGGACCCCAAACAGTGAAGAGGGAAGGGCAGGGACCCCTCCCCAGCCCTACAGAGCCTCTGTGGGAGCCCAAACACAGCCAGAGGGGTGGGACAGGGACCCCACTGTCCCCAGACCACAGTCCCTCTGTGGCACCCAAAACGCAGCGAAAAGGGGGCGGCAGGGCCCCCTCCCCAGTGCCCCCAGCCCCTCGGAGGGGCCCCAGCTCAGTCACAGCCCAGCTGGGGGCTCTCGGTGCGTGCCGGAGCCCGTGAGGCTCAGCGCTGTGGCACAGAGGGGCTGGTGGCACCGAGGGCGGGCACAGGGACCGTGCTGGCACCGCCGTGCCCTGCCCGCTGCTGGGCAGTGCCACAGCCCCACTTTGGGAGTGCTGGCTCCAGCCGTAGCAACAGTTACTACGATTTCCTTTTCCCATTCCCTTTTCCCGACTCCATCGTCTTCCCACGGCAGCTCCGGCGCTGCCGGGGATGTGTTTACAGGCAATTAAAGCTCATTAATTGCACGTAGAAGCAACAGAAGCCCCGCGGCAATACGGGAGGGGCGAGTCCCTCAGGGGACAGAGCCAGCCCCGGCCATCCCTGGCGAATCCAGAGGGATGCGGGGGGGCGAGCGGGGTCTGCGCCCCCTGGGGTGACGCTGGGCTGGGCCTGGCCTGGGGCGGTGGGGGACGTGTGTGGCTGCTGTGACGGTGTCACCTGCTCAGCAGCCCTGTGGGGACATTAACCCGGGCACCGAGTGCTGCCAGCACCAGGCTGAGGAGCAAAGGGGTGAAGGCCGCAGCTGCCTCCTGCTCCGGGGGGTACCAGCCCCATTTCCCCGCGCTGTGCCCCGGGGATGAATTCAGCCCCGTCTCGGCGGGAGGGAGTGCGGCAGGATCTTGCTCGAGGCTCTCTCCGCACGTGTCTGAGCAGAGCTGGCACCGGCAGGGGCCGAGCCGCCGCTCCCCAGCTCGGGAAAACATCGGGAAAACAATAGGGTTCGTTAGCAGGAGGAGAAAAACCTTCCCGGGGCTGCAATGAGGCTTTGATTGGGAACAGATGCGGGAGGGAAGGTACCGGCATGGATCGGGCACGGGGCCAGCTGCCAGCACGCTGCTGTTCCTCGGGAGGGGAGGGGAAGGGTCAGGGCTGCCGGGATGCCCTGGCAGGAGCAGGTGGGAGATGGAGCAGCGCCTGGGGTGCACCTGGCTGCCGGGCACAGCCTCTGGATGCAGCCCTGGGTGCCGGGGCGGCCCGGGATCCTGCAGCATTCCTGGGGGAGGAGCTGTCCCCTGGCTGGGTGGGGTCGCTGCCGGGGGAGGGGGGGTTCAATGCCAAGGGTTCAATGCCAAGGGGGTTCAATCCTGCAAGCCCAGGGTTCAGCCCCCGGGAGGGCTGTGGGACTGCGTGTGGGGCTGAGCCCTGTGCCCCACGGGCTGCTGCAGGGCCAGCACAAAAAATGCAGGGGAAATCCTGGTGTGGCTTCCAGCTCATCTTCCTCCTCTTCTTCTTCCTCCAGCGCTGGGCCCAGCAGGACAACCCCCAGCTCTGCCAGGCTGAGGCCAAGGGCACAGCTCAAAACAAAGACTAATCATGCTGCAGCTGGAATCCCGTGCCCTGCTGAGAGCCCGGCTGCGTGGATCTGGGCCCCGGGGTGCCGGCAGAGGTGCCTGGGGGCACGGTGCTGTCAGCAGGAGATGCAGAGTGGCTCAGCAGGGCCTGACCCCTGCCAGCTCTCCCTCCTTCCCTCCCTCTGACTCTCTTTCTCCTGCAGGGCCGTGACGGAGGCTTGCGGGGGGAGCAGGAGGTGCAGGGGCGTGTGGAGTTGCCCACATTCCTGATCCCTGATTCCCATTCCCTGCTGGATCTGGGCTCAGGAACGTCCTGCCACCCATGAGAGGGAGATGAAGGCACCATGCTGCCCTTTGGAAGCCCCCGGATTCCCCCCACAAGACCTGCAGAGGGTCCTCAGCCCCCTCTGAGGCAGCACAAGCCTTTCCCCCCCAAACCCAGCTCCCCAGGCTGGGGGGCGGCCGTGCCCTCCTTCCCGGGAGGGGAGGCAGCAGGGCGGGCAGGGACGCCGAGCTCACCCAGCGGGGCTGCAGACACCCACCCAGCCCCAGGGCACCCCCCGTGCTCCGCCCGGCGCGGGGGGCGCGGGCCCGGGGGCGACAGGATCGGTACTCACGTGAGCCAGAGGATCCCGGGGAGCGGGAAGGGCTCCGTCCAGCTCTCCCCCTGGCTCGGTGGCAGCAGCTCCAGCTCCAGGGAAGCTGCCAGGCCGCCTTTAACCCTTTCCCCGGCAGGGCCGGGCCCCCCCGCGCCCCCGCCCCCGGCGGCGGCTCCGGCGGGAGGCGATCGGCAGCGCGCTGCGGAGCGGCGCTTTTCTTCTCTAATCTTCTTATTTCATTTTAGCATTTACAATACAGCCAGCCGCTAATCCTGACATCAAACACGCCACGCGCACTTTCGAGCCGCGCCGACGTCAGGCTGCCGAGCGCTGCCAGGAGCTGCCAGCTCCGACGGCTGCAGACAACAGCGGGAGAAAGGCGAGGAAAGCGGCTCTGCCGGCGGGACCGGCGGGCACCGCGCCCCCCAGAGCCCCCGAGCCACCCTCGGGGCCCCTCGGCTCGGGGCCGGGCCGGGGTGAGCGGTGCTGGTTGTGCGGGGCAGGTTTGGTCTCCCGAGAGGGGTCGGAGTCCAAGTGGCTCCAAGCGGCAGAGCTGGGTGACCCCGCCGTGCCCGCCCCCCACCTCCCTCTGCCCGGGGGCCGCACGGGCCTCTGGCATCCTGGGGGCAGAGCTGCACAGCTGCTCCCAGCGCCACCCCACCCTGTGCCGGGGTGAGGGCGCAGGGGGCGTCCCAGTGCTCCAGGCTCTTCCCAGTCTCCACCTCCCTGCAGCATCCTCTGGTCTCCAGGCACGGCAGCTGGACCTTGGCTGAGTACCTGGGGATCCATCTGGGATGCTGGAATGTGCCCCCTCCCCAGCAGGAGGGCAGGGCTGGGGTGTGGGGACAGCGGGTGACGCCCAACGCCCACAGGATCACCCTGCTGGGTGCACTGGGCTGCTGGCAGAGACCCACCGGGCCCCTGAGTCCCTCTCCCAGCCCCATCACCACCTCCTCTTTGATGGGCACCAGCTGCTGGCAGGAGCTCCTGAGGGTGGGCAGGCCCTGGCACAGGGTGCCCAGAGCAGCTGTGGCTGCCCCTGGACCCCTGGCAGTGCCCAAGGCCAGGCTGGGCACTGGGGCTGGAGCAGCCTGGGACAGTGGGAGGGGTCCCTGCCAGTGGAAGGAGATGAACTTTGAGGTGCCTTCGAAGGCAAACCGAATCTTTCTGGGATTCTATGAAGCACTTTTCTGCTCCCACTGCAGTGACACAGATCCAGCAGCCTTTGCAGAGTCCCTGGGGTGGCTTTTCTTTCCCAGCCTGGTGTCCTGAACTAATTTCCAGCTGCTGGGAGATTCCTGGAGTTTCCCTGGAGCTGAAGTGTTCTGCAGGGCTGGATCAGGGGAGGGGGATGAAGGGTGACAGGCAGAAAACGATGAATCCCCTCTCAGGCCGTGCTGAGGATGGGAGCCCTGCCCGGATCCCTCTCATGGATCCCTGGATCCCTCTCCTGGATCCCTCCTGAGGGCACCCCGGGGCTCAGCGAGGCTCTGCCACGTGCCAGGACGGTGTCCTGTGCCCACACAGCTTCACCATCCTCTTCCTCAGCCCGAGGAGGAGGAAGGAGCCCAGCAAACACAGGCCCTGCCCGGGGCTGGCAGCACCAGGGCATGTGAGGAACGAGCAGCAGCAGGAGGATCTGTCCCCACGCAAAGCTCAGCCCCCCCCCTTGCTCTGTGCCGGGTGGGCACCGCTTCTGGTGTGGGGGCGCCTCCCACGGAACAGTCCCAGTCCACGGGACTAATCCACATCTCATTATTCGGGATTTAATCAGCACTGAAGTAAGTAGCTTCTTTACTTTTTTTTTTTTTTCCTCCTCTTTTAAGGCAGCGAAGAGCTGCGACTCAGTAGGAATTAATTTGCCTAATTAGCGTCTTTGGGAAGCTCTCCCTCCTGCGCATGCCCCGATGGGGGGATTCCGGGGCTCGGGGACGCGCCGTGCAGGCTGTGCCTGGTGGGAGCCGCCCGGGATCCTTCCCTCGCCTCTCCCAGGCAGCATCCCGCAGATCCAGCACCATCGGGGGTGCCCACGGCAGCGCCGTGACCGGCCGGGGTGGGCACGGGGCGGGGGCCGGCCCGGGGGTGCGGGAGCGGGCGGCTGCCAGGGAAGATGAATGGTTTTAATCACGCCGCTTACAGGGCACCATCTGAAGTTTCGTGTAAGTTATGATAGCGACAGTTTGCACGAAAATTGTATTTCCAGGCTTCATTGACTGGCTTAATGAGAATCTTTACGTGTCAGATATTAAATTAAGAAATTAAAGAGCTGTTTCGGTGTGTATAGACTCCTTCCCTCGCACTGAGCTGCTTCTTCCAGATCAATCAGGAACGCGCCTCTAGAAAAGATGGGAGAAGCCTTTGATTTTCTGTCACCGGGGAAGTGAATCTAATACGCGTTGGCACCTAATTCATGTTTTATTAAAAGGCATGAGGTGGATGCTGCTGCCCCCGCCTCTGCCCGCTGCCCTCTCCGGGAGGAGGGAGCAGCCCCGCCGCCACCTCGGCTCTCGGCACCGCCTGCCTGTCACACGCGTCCCAAATGCCAGCATCCCGCGGCTGCGGACACCAGGAGGTGCCAGGCGCTGGCTGTGCTAGCGGGAGATTAAGGTCAGCTCGGGAAAAGCCACGCTGGAGTCACCAGGTTGGAAAATGTTGCTGCTCTCCTGTGTGGCATCCCTGCGTTCCTCCCTGTGCTGGCTGAGTCTGACCTGGATTCCCGGATCCCTTTGGTCTCCTCCCTCTGATTTTGCTGGGAATGGGTACTCGGCCAACAACTCCCCAGCTGGAAGGGGAAGATGTCCCAGCCACGGGGAGGGGCTCAGGTGGCCAGAGGACACGGAGCAGGGCTGGGCATGGGCAGGCTCTGGGGCTGGATGGGGCAGAGGATCTCCGCATGCCACGGACACTGGAGATAAACCAGGCACAGGAATGTGGAGAGGAACCCCGAGATCAGGGAGCCCAGGGATCAATGTCCCAAGGCAGGGACACCAGGTACAGCAGGGATCAGCCAGGGAGAAATGCCCCTGGGTGAGGCCATCTGTGGACACCAGGGATAAATGGCCCTGGATGGCCTCACCCAGGGACAGCAGGGAAAAATCCCCATTCAGAGGCACACAGGGACACCAGAGATAACCCCTGGAGCAGGGACATGCTGGGACAGTGCAGATAAGCTGGGGACACCAGTCAGCTCAGTGAGAGTCCAGATGGATGTGGCTGTGTTTCCTGATCCCCCTGGACCCTGTCACGGAGGACCTTGGGGACACTTTGGTCACAGAGGGGGACAGGGGCATCAGGCTCTCGTGGATGAGCCCATTCCCTGGTGCTCAGCACACTTGGGTGGCGCCCTGGCACCTTCCCAGCCCCCTCCCCACACCTCCACCTTCCAAAGCCAAGGTGAGGAGAGGAAGGCGTTATTCCAAACTATGTCAGGGCAGGAAAAATCCCCCCTCCGGGCCCCTGAGCACCACCAGCCATCCATCTTCTGCTCCCTGTGCCGGCCCCGGCTTCTCCTTATGCTGGGGAACTTGGAGTGAAGAGCTGAGTGTGGCACTAATCTGAGCGGTGACATCGCGGGCCGTGTCACCATCGACTGGCAGCCACACGGCCCCGTCAGCCATTCCGGCTTTTCCAATCCTTGATATTGCCATCAGAAGGGATCAACCTCCCTGCAGCGCTGTGTGTCCCTCAGCCCCACGCCCTGGGACCCTGTGTCCCCGCAGGAGCCTGGTCCCAGTGTCACCAGCCCTGTCCCCTCTCCCTGGGACCCTGTGTCCCCGCAGGAGCCTGGTCCCAGTGTCACCAGCCCTGTCCCCGGTCCCTGGGACTCTGTGTCCCCGCAGGAGCCTGGTCCTGGTGCCACTCACAGCGCTGCTCCCACATCCCTGGGGACACTTGTGGGTGTGAAAGGGGATGTGGGACAAGCTGGAGCCACGGTGCCCCCTCCAAAAGGGCTCAGTGCCAGTGCGGGGCGATGCCCCCGAGGCTGCTGGCCCAGCAGGCCCCCGGTGCCGCTGTCCCCAGGCCGTGGCCCGGCTGGCCGCGGTGCCGTCACCGCCGCTCCAGCCCACCCCGGCAGCCGGGCACCCCGCTGGCCCTGCCTAAACGTCTCATTAAAGGGATTTGCGGGGCTGCTGAGCCGGGCTGTAATCTGGCGCTTACCGTTCATTTGTTCCAGCGTCTCAGGCAGCCGGGAAAGCTCGTTGGATCTTTAATTACGGGGAGACAAGCGGCGGGCGCAGCGGGGAGGAGGAACAGCTGCGGGCGGCGGGCAGGCGGCCCGAGAGCGGCGAGCGCGGATAACGAGGGAGATGCTTTCTGCCCCCGGGGCCCGGCAGGCCACACAAGCCGCGAAGTCACAGCGCCGTTGTCACGGCGGCCCTGTCACGGGCAGCCGACCCACGGCCTGGCTGTGCAGCGACCGCGGGCTCGCCTGGCACTGCCCCCTTCCTCGTCCTCCTCCTTTCCGGCGGTGTCACCGCAGCCAGCGCAGCCCCGCTCGCCTCCTTCCCGCTCCCCCCGTGCTGTGACACGATGGCTGCCCAGCCCTGGAAGCGGGGCACAGCTGTGCCAGGATCAGCAGGGCGCCCGGAGCTGGGACAAGCCAGGATTCCCGGCTGGCAGAACCCCTGGATGTGCTGACGCCTCCCAGGAGCCTGCGGGTGCTCCCTGCCCCCGGAGCCGCTGGGTGGAGGTGGCGGCTGCGGGAGCGCTGCGGGGCCGCCGGGGTTGGGTGTGAGTGCCTGCGTGCAGCTCCGGGGCTCAGCATTCCCGGGGGCTGAGGGTGTTCCAGCCCCGGCTGTTTCCCGAATGCCCCCATCGCACAGGACACCCGTGGGTGTTCACAGACACTGCTTCTCTGAGCCACCCCGAGTGCTGGAAGGTGTCCTGCCCATGGCAGGGGCTGTGATGAGATGGGCTTTGGGGTCCTTTCCAACCCAAACCACTCTGGGATTCTGCGATTTTAAGATCCAGGATGAATTCCTGTGCCCACCTCGCTCCGTGTGTGCCCGCTGGGCGCTGCTGTGACACGGAGCCCTGGCGTGTTTGTCCCCAGGGTGTCCCGTGACTGACAGGGCCCCAAGAGCGGGTGGCAGCAGGATGGGGGGCAGGGAATGTCCCCCCATTGTCCTCCCCTGCCTGCGGAGCCATCCCGGTCATTACCGGGCTGTCACCTCCCGTGCTGACGGGCGGGATCGGTGCCTGACACCGGGAACGAGGCGCTCCGGGCCGCGGGGGGCTCGGGGTGACCTGCGGGGACCGTGGGCTGCGCTGTCACCTCTCCCCCCCTGCCCCCAGCCTGGGGGCGGCCGGGTGAGGCCGTGCAGCGCTCCCGCCGTCCCCACGGGCTGCCAAACCTGCCGGGGGGTGCAAAGGCTCTGCCCCCCGCTGCCGGGGGTCCCTGCGGCGCTGGGAGTGCCCCCGGGGCTGGCTGCAGCCTGAGTGACAGCCTGTCGCGTTAATGAGCCCCGCTGCCCCGCCCGATGGCTGCCACCCGCGGCCACCTCCTCGGGCCATCCCTGCGGGCTCGCCACCGCCAGGCTCGGCCGGGAGAGCTCTGCGGCGGGTGGGCGGGACACCGAGGCCGTCCTTTCTCCGAGCGACACTGGGAAGCTGCCGGGATTTGCCTGGGCTCGGCAGTCTGGGGGTTCCAGGAGGTGCAGGGCGCTGCCCGTGAGTGTGCAGGGACTCGGGAGTGACCCCTGCCCATCCTCAGCCATCCTGGGCAGGGCAGAGGGGGCTGGAGCAGGCTGAGCCCGGCCGGGAATGGAGAGGGCTGAGCCCGGCCGGGAATGGAGAGGGCTGAGCCCGGCTGGGAGTGGGGGCAGGCTGAGCCCGGCCGGGAATGGAGAGGGCTGAGCCTGGCCGGGAACGGAGAGGGCATGGTGGGCACTGGGCACTCCTGAGTGATTCTGGGACACAGCATCATCCTCTTGCCTCAGTCCCACCGTTCCTGGAGCATCCTCCTGCCTCAGCACATCCTTTCTGGAGCATCCTCCTGCCTTGGCATGGCAGTTCTGGAGCCTCCTCTGACTCAGTATCCCCATTTTTAGAGCATCCTCCTGCCTCAGTCCTACCCTTCTAGAGCATCCCCTTGCCTCAGCATTTCTGGAGCATCCTCTGGTGTCAGCATCAGCATTTCTGGAGCACCCTTGCTCAGTTCCTGCCTGGCTGCAGCTGTTCCCAGGTGCCAGTCCCAGCTCCCAGCCCCATCCTTTGCAGCAGTGAGTCCTCACCCCGTGTTTCCCTGTCTCCTGCCTCTCTCCCTTCCTCCCCGGCTCGCTGGCTCCCTTGAAGGCTCACACACCTAATCCGCTTGTTAGCCTCTCCCTTCATCTAAAACCAATATGCAGCTGAATGCTGGAGATAATTAATTGATCAATTAGATAGAGAACTGCATGTGCTCGTGGCAGTGAACACGTAGGGAGGGGGGCTGTGCCAGCACACTTCCAGTGCCACCCCTGAGCGAGGGACTGCTGTGTCCACCCCGGGTGTGTTTGGTGTCCCCACTGCAGGGGACGGGCCACCAGCCCGGTGGTGACCGTGGGTGCAGGTCAATCCCTGGGCCACGTACACCTTGTGACACTGACACCAAAGCTGGGAGGGAGCAAGGCTCCAAGTGCTACCCAGGGGCTTCTTCACCCTGGCATCCCCTGGTGCTCCTGGCTGTTGCTGTGCCTGGGTGCCCCCAACCATCCCAGGGCACACAGTGGGGTGCTGAGCCCCTGGAGGGCTCCCAGCTGTCAGCATGGGGGTCCCAGCAGCCCGAGGGGGGGCTGCCAGAGAGGCAGGGTGCCGCAGGGAAGTAAATAATGCAGCAAATCCATGTCTGCCAACCCCCTCCTCCCCGGGCTTTGAAAAGCAACACATTACCCTGATCTCCAGACATGAGTTTTTGTCACCAAACAGGGTGATGAGGAGACTTTGAAGCAAATACAAACACCGGGAAAGGGAATACATAAGAAGAGAGTCGCGTGTTCTCTTCAGAAAACAATTGCGGTGTCAACTACACGGAGCAGCTCCGTGGAGGGGGAGCTGCTAACCAGGAACCTGACAGCCCCAAACGCCGGGAATTATCATCCAAAAAACGAAATCATCCCTCTGCTGACAGGGCTGCAGCATCTTCCCCTTTCCAGGTCACACCGGGTACCCCTTCCCCTCCTCCCCTTGCTCCACACCTTGTGCCAGATGCTCTGTGTGTCCCCACTTGTGCCCCGGTGTGGTGGCATCGCTGTCCCAGCTGGGGACAGATCCTCTCTTGTCCCTCCTGTGCTTTGTCACCTGCATGCACAGCCCTGGCTTGCCCCCTGCGGGCTGACAGCCGGCACACCTTGACAAGCACTCGCACCTCGCACCACCCTCTGCTCTCTGGACAGCCTCACAGCTTGCCCGGGGCACCCACACCTTCCACACTCCCACCCCACACACCTCCCGTGATCTCACTCCCCACGGATTCCCGTGGTCCTGCACGTGCCCCACTGGTGTGTTCCTTTCTGCCTGACACCCTCCCTGGAGCCCCCAAAATATCATTTACCTGTGTGTGGAGGTAAAGGCAGTGCTGTTTACAGCCTGGGAGCTGGCATCTCCCCGTGGCAGGTCCCTCTCTCCGCCTGGATTGCACCTGGGCATTTAAGATGGGAATTAGGGCAGGATTTGGGGCTCTGTCCTTGAGCCAGGCCCTGCACTGGGAGGGTTCAGGACAGCCCTTGGGAGCTCGGCTTGGGATTCTGCCCCTTCACCCCCTTGGGGGCCAGTGACGGGCTGTGCCCGGCTGGTACCTTGGTGAGGGCACCCCGGGGGTGTTGGGGCACGGGGCAGCACCTTCGTGCAGCACACAGGCACCTCCCTGCCTGGAGATGCACCTGCACTGGTGCTCTGCATGTGTGCTTGCAGCCCCTGCACACTCAGCACATCTACACTCACCTGTGCAGCAGCACTGCCCCCCTGCTCACACTCACCTGTGCAGCACTGCCCCCCTGCTCACACTCAGTGTGAACCCCCTCCGGCCTGGCATGCCTTGCACACTCACTCAGCCCTGCACACCCCTCACCTCTCAGGCACACCCTTGTGTGCCCTCACACCCCCCTGCCCTCCCAGCCCTTCCCCGTGTGCCAGCCTCAGTGCCCCATTCCTCCTCTCCTGTGCCATCCCTCGTGCCTGGCACACCTGCATCCCGGGCCGCGCTCCAGGGAGCTCCCTGGTAGGATCCCAAATGTTCTTCCCATCCCTGTGGCTCCAGGTACTCCCCACCCCTTCCTGCCCCCCTAGACCCCAAACCTTGCTTGCTCCCCATCCATGCCATGCTGGGCACAGCAGCCCATTCCCCCACATCCCTGCAGACACCTCTCACATCCCCTCCTCCTGCTCTGCTCATGTCACATCCATCCATCCATCCATCCATCCATCCATCCATCCATCCATCCATCCATCCATCATCCATCCATCATCCATCCAT
>VZUI01046953.1:0-95711 GCA_013401135.1 Cettia cetti
TTACAATCTAAGAATATTCATTTATAACATTTCTCAAATTCTATTAATAAAAGAACGTACCATACAACCTTCACATATTACACATAAAGCAATCATCTTACTATATGCGAAAAGCCAACTCCAAAACATGCATTTATAACACTCAGGCTACCAGATTGCTTATTTTCTGAATGACTTGAGAGCTGAGTTTTTACTCTGGTTTTGTCTCTGAGGCACAAGTTTGATTTTAAGGGGTTTCAAGCGGACTCCAAGTCCATCTATTTGGTAAATATGATCAGACAGGTTCCTTGCCTTTTGGATTGCTGGTTTGCCTGCTTTTACTTCAGCTGTCGAGATGGCTTTGCAGACAAACATGGCTGAGCGAGGAGTAAAGTTGACTTCAGTCTGGTAGTTCATCTCAGTGGGAGTCTGAAACTGGCCCTCACTACTTGTTTGCTTTACTTATCCCTTTAATATATAGGAATTTTAATTTTCTTTAATCTATCATGATCTAGTTGATGTGGCACTTAGGGACATGGCTTAGTGGTGGATTTGACAGTGCTAGTTAATGGATGGACTCAAGGATCTTACAGGTCTTTTCCAATTTAAATTCTATTATTTTACCAGGCTAAGGGCAACTGGAAGTTGCAAATTTTTATGAGTTACAGTTTATGAGCTATGGATTTTTCTGCTTTGTCAAGGCAAAGGTAGTGACTGTCACCCAAGATAGTTTTGAAAAGGAACATCTTTAATAAAGTGTGTGTGCACTATCTGTGCTTGTGTCAGGGTTTTCAACCAGCCTCTCCAGAACAGAGTTTCCAGTGGCTGCAGTCCTTAATGCTGCTGAGGTGTCCTTTTCTCTTGATCTGGAAGCGATGAGCGTTAGACACAGTATAAGCTCCCCCACGTGGCAGCATAAATTTTATTGTGCAAAGTAGACACTTGGCTTTGAGGGACTCATAAGCAAGAGGTCTGAACACAGAGAAAGGTCTTGAGCCAACAGTGGAATGGTTTGGATACAGCTCACCCCTATTATTTGATCTTTCCATCAGGGCAGGTAAGCCCAGGGGTTGGATAAGTAGCTGAGTCTAATTTAAGGTCTTTTGAGTAGAGGTGAGGTGAGGGACTGAGGAAGCCTGACTGAAGGAGGACTTGTGCCACAGAATTGACATAGTGCAATAAACTCAGTATGGTGAGTTGTATTTAAGATGATGAAGGAAAAGAGGAGCAATTTGAAGGGTAGAGAAACAGCATGGACAGCGCAAGAACAAAGCCTGTAGGAGACAGGAAAATGTGTGGAGACCACAGAGTGTTTCTTTGGAACTGTGATCAAGCATGAGGCTTCCCAAAGCTGTTCAGGAAGTGTATCCATTCTTCTATGTTCTCCTTCTGGCTTCTGCCCAATAGATTCAGTAGAAAGATCTGTGATCCACTTTGTGCAGAGGAGAGGGAACCTGCTACACCAGTGCTCTGCTTCCTGTGTCTCCTCTCACTGCAGATGAAGTACAAACGTGTAGTCCACCCAGGTATCAGCAGCCCTGCTCTCAGGAAAAGATGGTTTCTTCTCATGTTCATAAACTCCTATGGCAGCATCTAAAGAGGAAAGTGCATACCTGATAAGAAGGTGAGCCAAAGATGAATTCCCAGCAAGCCTGTTGATCAGGTATGGCTCTAATGTCTGTGAGAGCTAAGACTGAGCAAAAACCCAGGGTTTAGTTACCATGTGCTAACTAATAATGTAAATGTGTCATATTTTCTGGAGGTGGAGAGAATGGGATATCAAATGTGTCTGCATAGCACCTAGACTTGCTTCGGCAGTGAAATACCCAGTTTCAGATCTAAATGTGAAATCTATTCCTTCTTACCTCCTTTCCCTTGGAAGTTTTTCTTATATGCACATAATTAATGAACTGATAGAGCAATTTTGTGTGGAGAATGGAGTACGCAGAGAATCCTATTGATACAGAAATGGAAGGACCAAAGGGAATTATTATTCTATTTCTGCCTGCTTGAATGTCCAAAGCCAACACTTAAAGGCATCCTGTAAGTCCCTGAACATTAAAGCACAGAGTTCCATATCTTATCTAGTCCAGTTTCATTGCCACATTCACAGCCTCTTCCACAGCCCAAGGTCTGCAGCTGTGTAGCTGAATTCTCTTGTATCCGTTGTCTCTGTATTGAAGTGATCTGCTCTGCAATTGCTCTCAAACACTCCAGTGTGTCCCAGGGACTCAACAACATAGCCAAAGGCAGGCATCTACTTTTTGCAAGAGCTATGAGACTTGCACTGCTTTCAGCTGGATCTGTGAGCTACTGTGGAGGTGAGGGTCAAGTTATTTGTAGACTAACAGTTTAAATATGAATGATACAATGCTAGAGGGACAGAGATTTATTTATTTAGGCAACCTAACTGAATAGGAAGAGAAACTGCAGCATGATGTTCTAGCGAAAAAATGTGACTTGGCAAAATGAGGGCTTATTTGTCGCACTGCGAAAGCCTGTGAAGTTCTACAGCAATATGCACAGTTATCTTAAATACATGTTTTCCTGAAGGTTGTCTGTAAGTGAAAATAGTCAGGAGGTTTTGAAGAGCCCTCAAGCAGTCAGGCTTAGTCAGCCAATTTAATGGGTTTTAAAAGAGCCATCCTAAATATTTGCATGCTTCCTCAACATGGGTCGTTACAGATAGGAATCCTTTGCTTCCTTCTTCCCTTCTGCAACTCTGAATCTGTCTGTATCTCCTCCTTACACAGAAGCAAGCCCACTCTTGTGGATAAGCCTGAAGTAATTGTGTGCCAGTAACTAAATTTCTGAATTCATAAGTCTTTATACCAAAAAGCTACCTGGAGTATTATTATGTTTAAGGGGATGCTTAGTACTGTATCTCTGATTTTTGTCCAAACTCACCCACTAATAAGACTCAGATTATAAACTTATCTCAAAATGCTGAGATAAGTTCAAAGGTCAGCAGTGGTATTTCTTAGTTAATTGGCTGGGTTTTGTATGTACTTTTGGCTCTTTTTCTTTGTCTCTGATTTTTTAATCTAGATCATATAGATATTAAACCTAGATCATAACTCTGATGATTTTTGGTGCAGCTACAAGGGTTAGAAATCAGTTATGTTACTTTTAAACCTGAGATTACATGACTGTTTTGTACCAGAGCTTGAGATTTTGATCTTAAAATGCCTCTTCTGCAAAAGAAACTCCAGTTAGACTCAATCTCTTTCTTACCTTTACCTGTATGCCTGGTGTCCAGCTCATTGTGATGGAATAGTTTCTTTATACTAGTGTTTGGATTTAAGTGCACCAGTTGTACTTTCCTCAAGTGCTCTCTATCTTTCAGAATTTTTTAAATGTCTCTCAATATTAATTAGTTAAATTTCCAACCATATTGAAAGAGCTGAGCTGTAGTGGGGCATCCTCAGTAGTATTTAAATTCTTTCACATGGTAAGTGCTCCTGGTATAGCATTTTAATTTTTACAAGAATTTGAGACCTAAATTCTCAATATTTTTCAGCAAGGGTTGCTCAAATTAGTGATTCTGACTAGATGTAAAGCCAAAAATAAATCAGTGACTCTTTGAGAAAAGCTGGTATGAGCTGGCAAACTGTTGGTCAAGGTCCCTGCAAGTGTATCTTTGACCTTCTGTTTCCTGCTGTACCAATGGTTCACTGCTTTTTTGTCCTACAGGGGCTGAACTCAAGGTCTAGGCAAATGTTAAAAAGAGAAAAACATTATTGAATCTTCCTTTCCTATCATCTTCTCTCTTGTTATCATTACTGAGATGCAATGTATTTTGTTTTCCGTCCACAGAAAAACCAGAATTGATGTTGGCAATTACTAGGCAATTTCCCTGGTCATCTCTTTGAGAAACTAAAGCAGTGCTCTTCTCGTGGACTGGAATCATGGGACACAATTTCTTTCTTATCTTATTATGTCTGCTGCTTGACTTGGTAGAACATTTGCACTCTGGTTTTCTGGTTTTAGTAATGCTCCTAGTATGAGTACAGATCTTGGTGCTGGTGCCTTGGTAAGAAGTAACAGCATCACTTGCTCTGCAAATATGGGTATAAAAGTTACTCTTTGTCCAAATATGATCATAATATTGTTTGAATCGTTTTCCTTCCACAGGGCTTGCAAGTATTTTGTCCAGTGTAGTTCAGTTCTTTTCAGAGAGAATGTCTTTGGCTTTATGTCCAGATTTTTCCTGGCCTCCCTGTCAAGGCTCCCAAGAATGTGTCAAACAATGCCAAAAGTATCCATTGGGTTTTGGTTTGTAACTACTAGAAACTGGTTTCTATTTTAACCTTCAAAAAGGGTGTTATAACTGACAGACAGTAGAGGATTTTAAAAATAGCTTCAACATGTCCTGTGAAGCTGGCAGCTTTGTTGTTTGACCCTCCTGACAGAAGGGTCAAGAGAGTCAAGCTCGCTTTCAGGGTTGAAAGCTTGATCAGGAGAGCAGTGCCAGGGTCTCCAAGAGTGACTGGGACTCCTTGGATGCCTCTTTTCTCAGGTGGATGTTTAAGAGGCCTGATCCCTGTGGGAAATTGTTCTGTCCTTAATAAAAATCTGGACTCTTAAGGTACCCCCATTTAGGTACTCAGAAACTGTGGTTCTAAGGACTTGAAGTCCCTTTTAAATTATTTCAGCAGAAATGTCTAAAGCTGAGACAGGTCCAAATCAAAACACTACAGAAAAAAGAAGTCTAAGTATAAAGGAAAGATTAGATTCCTTCTCTACAGTGTCAAGACTGTTAATTTGTTTCAGAAATCTTTTTTTAGGGTATTTTCTAAGATGTTGGGGAAAAATGCCAAAATAAATGTATGCAAAACAGAGGGATGTTGCTTAGCTATTTTCAAAGAGGGACCCCCAGATAACTATTTTTGGTGGCTCTACTGAGTTCTGTGATCTTAAGCAAGTCCTGGGAGGCTGGCCAAGCCCCTGAGCCATATCACATACTTGGCTGCATAAGAAATGCATTGCAGAGCTCAGCTCATACTCACGTGCTATGAAAGAGGCTCTGGAGATATATGAAATATTTATGGATATAAAAATGCTGACAAGTGCTATGGACTGATATGGGACTACTGCAAATCATAGCCCAAAGGTGTACATTAGCAGATACTCCAAATTATCTACTTCAGGAATCCAACTGGGGATTATGAGGTCCAGAACCCTGTTTTCTTAGGTGTTATGTATGGCCAGTGGAAGAGGGAGAGAGAAACTCTTGTGTTTGGAAAGCAGGTGACTTCCACTGCCTGTCTGCTTTCAGGTTCCCTATCCTTTTTCTGACAGTATCCTGAAAAGCAATGCAATGCCAGTTTCACAGTGCTGCTGACAAGTGCTGAGGGCAAGAATTGATCTGCAATTGTTGCTGTTGGTGTCTCTGGCCATACAGTGGCTGCCAGCACTAGAGAATGCCCTTTGCCCTGACATCTCAGTGTTTGTAAGGGAGACTCTCAGAACAATAAGAATCCTGCGTGGGAAATACTGCCCAAGAGTATTTCTTCCATGTTTTAAACTAAAGGTCAGGTAAAGCAAATCTGAGACCTGATGAAAGTCTCATCCTATAAAAAGACATATATTAACAGGGCAGATGTGGTAGCTGGCAATTGTGGAATATTGAATGGCTCTTGTTGGTAACCTCAGGAAGCTGATATGTAAAAGGATCAAATGACTCAGAGTATGGGTATCTGGCTTGTTCAGTGCTGGGTTTCTGATATGGTTCCTTCATATTGTCAATATCTCATATCAGTTTGTCTGTGATGAAGACCTTTGGAGCAAATGCATAGGATAGTGTCACTTTAGTTTCTATGGTAGCATCATTTGTAATAGAGGACAAGCACCGAGGGTAAATTTTCCTCTAGTTTTAAAGAGGATCTCTCAAACACAAGGTTGAACCACACTTTGAAAATATTGGTCCAGAGGAAGCCACTGGAGCTGCCCACAAGTGGTTGTGGACAAGTTTTAAGACCCTTCTGACAAATGTAAATCCTCTCCACTCACATGCACACTTGGCTGTTTGCACCAGCATGATGGATGTTTGATGCTGCTACCTAAGTCTCTTGGGCTCAGCACTCAGAGTTCATGTCTGAAACTATCTCTGCTTGCAGGCCAGGGGTTTTAGTTCAAACCAGACAACCCCAAGAAGGCTGTGATCAGACTGCAGAAGGACACATTAAACTTTTAGATAGAAAAAGCAAGAGTTGCCTCCATTGTTCTATTTCAATACATCCTTAAATATTTCATCAGGCGCTTTTCTGAGTTGATATTCTCTCCTTCAAACAGCTTTTCCTTTCTCCATTAATTCTTCTTATACTGGCTTTCTTACATCTGTCTGTGTGAAGAGTGTCTTGCTACACTGAATTATGTTGAATATTATCCTGAAATATAAATACTGAAGTGTATTTCCATGTATCACTAAGAGCTTATTGGGAAACCAAGTTAACTTTGCAACAGCTGAGGCATTCATTTCCATCACTTTTTACTGTGGAAAATCAAACCAAATTACTCAGGCTCACTCTTGTCCGCATCCCTTATGTAGCATTGACTCCATGCAACTGTTAAATGCAAAGTCTGAAAATAAATGTTTTATTAACCTAAGAAGTCTTCTTGCCCTTGAAATTTCAGTATCCCCTGTGACCTGAGCTAATTCTGGTTTTGTATTTTCTTTACTGTAAGATGAGAAGCTCTAATCACATCAGACGTTGCAGATTTTTTGCATGCATACTTGTATATATAAATATGTATTATTATATACAATTCTAAGAACATACTTACACACACACATACACACATATATATATGTATGTGTGTTATTTCTTCTTTTCCACTGAAGATATGAAGTCAGATACACAGACTGGATTAAATAAGTTGCTATGGAAGTAAATGATACTAAATGATTAAACAGCCCAGCTGTCTGTGGCTAAATGCAGCATCTCACCAAACACTTCTCCAAAATAAAAATTCTTCCAAGGAATGATTTATAATTTAGACCTGTAAAAAGGTTTCCTGGATAGCATTTGCTTCCCATGTGTAATGTGTTTTTAAATCTACTTTCTGATCCAAATTTCTGCAGTTGTCTCTGAAATGGACTTGGTGACAGATGGTGGCAAACTGCCTAAAGATGAGTAGATATTTTGCCTCTCTAACATACATCTCCAGTGTGGTGAGTTAGTGTCTAGCATGGTAATGTCACAAAGAAGAGGAAGTGGGGTGAGAGAGTTACTAATCAAGAATTACTTGAGCTGGACTCACAGAAGAAAAGCTAGGCAGCCAACTGCCCAGATTGATTCCTCTGATTCCATGAAGATTTAAATCTCTTTTTAGGAGAGATTTTGTTCAAGCAGAACATCTTTTGAAGTTTGTTTTTACCTGAACAGGAGCAGGATCTGTGTCCTATGCACATTAAGTCTACCCATGAGGATAGCAATACATGAAACTGTCTTCCCTCTGTCGGGCCAACACCACCTCCAATGCAGTTTGGTGACTGGTGAATATATTCTTAAATTCCATCTTGCCACTTTTGTATGGCTTTTTTTTTTGTTTGTTTGTTTGTTTTGTTGTTGTTACTTTCCCATAACTGCAAGTACAGGAAACTGACCTGGGCTGGTTCAAGCCCATATGAGCTGGCACCATTCTGGCACCAGGTAGTGATCACTATAAAATGATACTTTTGTCCAGTGAAGGGTTTGCCTTATGTGAAGACTAAACTCTGAGACTCTGGATTAATTTCCTAGCTCTGTCACAGCCATTCTGAGTGCCTTTGGAGTCTCCTTCACTTCTGTTGGGACTTTAAACAATATCTACAAAAAGAGGTGCCAAATTTCTCATTTGTACTTAGTGCAGTGATTAGCACAGTACTACTTTGTCCTCATTTGGAATATGCTTAATATTTTGATATCCAAAGAGAAAGTGGTGGGTATTATTATTTCCTATGCTCAGAATTGGGGATATCCTATGAATATTCTCTCTAGAAGAATGATTTTGAGAAGTTAATTTCTCCATTAAAAGCTACAGTTGCATGTTGTGACTTGTGCATGTACTTTTACATTATGGACTAGGTAATTTTTGTCTGATTGCTTTGAATAATGAAAAAATTCAAGAAGACTAAAATCTATTCAGACACCTAGTAATGATGCAAGAGCAAAATTCATCAAGGTAAAGGTTTACCAGGTGTTATTTCTTGTGTTTCTGAGAACTGTGTAAATTGCACACACCAGTGAGTCTCCTGCCCAACCTACAGTCACTTCAGTGCAGATGCCATGTTGGTGTCTCTCTCCCTCCTCTGCCTCAGGTCTTGCTGGTGGCAGCAGTGACCTTCATGCAGCATCACCGACATCTCAGTCCAGTCACCTTCCAGTTTGTGGCTGTGGCCAGTATCAGTGGCCACCTGTAGCCAGGACTGCCTTCGAACCGTGCCTTCACTACCAACCAAAGTTGAGAACACACTGTGGGGCTAAATAGACCTTTGGTCTGACCCAAACTTTTTGGTCCTAACATTACTAAAATGTCTAAGGGAGCATATAAGAACATGAAATTGTACTTGTCCACCTTTTGCCATTTGAGTGCAATAATTTCCCGAGCCAGGGATAGCAGTTAATGCCCTCAGATATCTTTCTATGACTCTGTCCAATAGCCTTTTTAATTCATGCTGGTGTAAACTTAAATGTGTTTGCAAAAGCCTGCTAGCAGTGATTCCTACAAGTTAGATACACGTGGCATGAGGAACCACCTCCATTTGTTTATGCTGAACCTTCTGGCTGTTAGCAGTTTAATCCAACGATCCTTCATTCTGGTACTTAAGAGAAGGACAATCATCCCCTGTTCCCTTGTGTCAGTCTGACACATTGCTCATCTTTAGAAAGGTTCCTGCAGTGTGAAAACAAAATACTGATTTTATGCTCAGAAATAACAGTTGAAATCAAATATTTTTTACCTTGGATGATCAAATTAAGCAACAAGAAGTTGCCTGCCTTCATGCAGTTTTCCTTGTTCCTTTGTACCCTGATAAGACTGTTGATTTAGATTGTCCTGTTTTCTAAATTTGAGTGTCCAAGTTATAAGATTTTTGCATACTGCTTGATTGGCCTTTCTGGGTTATTTTGAAGAAAAGAAAATGGGAGGTTGTGGTTTCCACAATCAGCGCTGACTCAGGCTCATGAGAAGCAAGTATGCAGAGGGAGAAGGTGGAGTTTTTAATATACTATGTTTTCTCATTTAAACCACACTGTGACAGACTGTAATGAAAACTCAAAAAACTTCAGTCAACCCTGCTCTGTGCAAACCTATCGAGGACATTTGTGTTTGCCTGATAGGCAGAAAACCATTTAGAGGCTGGGAGTTTATTCCCTGTGGTCATTGAACTTCCAGAAAGATATGAACAAAATGTGAATGTGTTCCAGAATGATTTGAGCTTCAAGCATGCAGTGAGTAATATTTTTTTCTACCAGATGGCAGTAGAAAGTAGGGCTGTAAGAGGTCTGCCTGTATGGAAGTCTTAAAGAGACACAAAACATATTTTGCACAATACAGCATATCAGATGCAAGTTCAAAAAATCCAGGATGTATGTGCTGCAGCCCAGGGTTCAGGTATGGTTTATTTAGGATAATTGTCCAGCAGGGTAGTTGTCCCTTTCTGGAGCACACTGGAAAATCTGGAAGTACTAGAAGTATCATCTTGTAATATTTCTGAGTACCTCTGCTAAGATTACTAATACCTTAAATTTTCACTGGCTTTATAATTAGCAATCTGCAAGTCCTCATTCTTATACCAATGAAAATTATTCTTACCCCAGAGCTGGACTGCTAATTAAACAAAAAAATCCCTTATATCTCCAAAATAATATAACTGAATAACCACCTGTTACGGAACTATATATATGTTGATAATGGTTTTAATTGGTGGGGGAAGGTATTATTTGTATTTTCTTATTGTGTCAGCTAAAGACCCCTCTTGTGCCGGGTGCAAAATATACCCTGAACAAAAGGAGCATCTTGCCATGGTTTCCACCCTGACCAGTGGAGAAGTTTCTTGTGTTTGTAAAATAAATAGTAAGATGTCTTTGGGCACTGTCTCATATGGGACAGTGGTTTTGGAGTGCAGCCAGCTGAAGCTCAGCCAGTCTGAAAACATCACACTTGAAGAGAGACCAGAAAAAGCTTCCTGACACTCAAGTATGTTGCAGGAGTTTCCATAAACTGAAACTTCAATTCCCATTTGTTCTTAGTGCTATCACAACTGTACAAATGGTTCTGTACCCACTGCCTTTCTCCTTTGTGTTAAGAAAATTGGTGCCTTACGCAGAGCTTCCAGATGAGAAGGTTAGGTTTAAATTTTCCTCGTGGAATAAATTTTATTTGATAGAGTCCATGTTTTACAGTCTAAAATCTCTTGCACTTGGTGAACTTTTGCTGAATGTCCAGAGTCCTGAAGTAACCCCACAGCCATACCATGGGAGACTGGCTAAGGAGCCAGAGAGTCTGAGAAGCCCCAGCCTTCAGTGATGCTGATATCTGGCTTTGCTGTTGGTATTAGGAGGAGCTTAGCTGAACTGTTCCAGTGTCTGAGCAGCTTCCTGCTGACTGGAGAACTGGGAAAAATAAAAAGATTTTGTCTAATTCAGACTGAAACCAAATTCTGATAAAATGAAGTTTCCTGTTAGCAGGAAACCCCCTGTCCTGGCTGTCCTCCATTCTAACTTGGATGACTTCATCCTCTCATCTAAACTCAGGACACTTGTGCTTCTTGACTTGTGGAGTTTCTGTACACAAAGGAAATATATAAAGATAGTGGATTATAATGATTGAGCTAATGAGAAACACAGAGGGGAATTACCTACATTTAAAGTCCTAATGTGTTTCCTAACACTGTTTCTTTCTAAATAACTGGGTAAATCAGACTAGGTTTTACCAGCTGGTGTTACATATAGTTTCAGAAACAAATGATCTGACTACTGTAGTTGGAAGGGAATTAACTCTGTCAAAATCTAGATAGGTTTTTAAGTCAACAAATCTATCATTATAAATCTATGAAATATGTAAGCTTTAGGTTAGGGTTAGGTCACACTAACAGAAAATAGGTTTTCACCTGTTTTTTTCCTACATTTATAGCAGCCATTCTTTGAGCAGGAGGCCCCTGCAAAGTGGTGAGGGTGGTGACTCCTGTGGGAGAGGACAGAGGCCTTCTACACAGCAGGGGAGGGGGAACTGTAGAAGGTGGAAGCAGCTTGGCCCCTGGCCTAAAGGGGGAACTCAGAAGCTGCAATGGGTGGTGAATTCAGCAACTTTATCATCATGATTGAAAATGAAGGACGCTTCCCTCAGGATGCTTCTTAGAGCTCTCAACAAAGGTACATGACTGCATTTGCCATCAGCTCCTCTGTATTTTGGTAACAGGACTGAGCCAAAGGATTGTGATGAAGCACACTACCATCCACTAGAATTAGTAATCATATTGAATACCAAAATCAGGTAAACAATTTAGGCATTGGTTCTGTGTTACGTTGTAATTTCTGAATCATCGTTTGTATGTGCTGTTCACAATATCTTGTAATTCTCACACCCCCATCTCCATGTTCCACAATCTTTTAGGATCTGTCATTCTCTTGCCCTCTGGACATAACCTACTTACCATACTTCTCTTGCTCCATCAACCTCTTGGCTCTTTGAATACTAGCTATTGTTTATGTATTGAATAGTAGATGTATTATGTATTTAATTATATCCTTACCAATTATTCTTCCATTTCATTCTATGTTGGAATATGATGCTTCTTTTACTGGATATACTAGTTTCTTTGATAATAGCTATTATTATTCATGTAAATCATATCTTGTGTATAAACCAAAACATTTTGTACAAGTGTTCCTTTTAGCCAGGGGCACTGGGATTTAAAAGGTCCTCCATCAAGACTCAACAAATGTAGATTAATCCCACTGTCACAACCTCTACATGAGCTCAATTTTCATGAAAGAAACCAGAGCAGGATAGAAATGAGGAGCAACAACTTAAAGAAGATGTAGCATTTTTTATTACTTGAATGACTACATGCAAAGAACACAGTCTGTGTGAAATGACAGAATGTAACAAAATGAATGCAATCTGCAAAGGAAAAGACATGGCAGCAGAAAATATTGAAAAGCAGTCACAATAACAGTTCAGGTTTATGAGAACTTCTAATAATACTGGTGTAACTGAAACGTCTCAATAGCAGTCTAGCAAGTGGAAGCATTTGTATAAAACGGCCAAACATGAAAAAATTTGGTAGGTAATTGATCTTATTTGATTTCTGAAACACAATGTTGAGAAATTATAACAAATAGAGATGGAAAAACACCATAAAAATTTGATTATCCTAAGGGTCTGCCTTGGCATATTTACCAGGAAGGAAATTTTAGGAGAAATGACAGACAATACTATTTTTTTTACTTTCAAGTACTGGCACAAATAAAAAAAAATTAAAAAAAAAAAAACCAAAACAAAAACTAATCTGGGAGTTGTACCTGTATTTTTTTAATATATCCTTTAGAGAGTTTTGCTCACCTGACCTGAAATATATGAAATATTTCACAAGAAGATATAGTGTATTTTCATTAATGCTGAGGGTGCACCAATGATGCTGCCATTCAGAGACAACAAAAACAGACCATTCTCGAAGATCTTGGAAAGGCTGGGTGATGATGGCTTAAAATCCAGTTGACAGAAATGGAAGTTTAGTGCTAAATATGAGATAATAAACAGATCGAGGAGAAATGCTGATTTATTATTCATCACTAATTCATCTGCAGAGTAACAACTTGAACAAAAGTATACTGAAATGGTACAGGATTCTGGAAACTCATGTCCAATCTACCTGCTGAAAAAATCTTAAGAGCTTTGTTGTAAAAAAATACAAAATGGACACAAGAGGTGAATCTGAACTGAGATTTAGAAAATGTCAGGGATTAGAGAAAGCAAATACCTATTCACAGAGGCTCTGATGATACCAGGCAAAATTGCCAAATAATACTTCTAAGCAAAGCCATAGGACAAGACTTTCTCAAAAGCAGGTCAATGACTATAGACATATGGCTTGTGCTTCTGGCACCTTCAATTGAAATGAATAGCTATGCTCAAAGCAGAAAGAGCCCAGCACAGGTATGAAGAGCTTCCTGTTTCTGCCTATGAGACATATGTTGGCACAGACAAAATGTAAACCATTGCTATCAGTAAGAGGTCAGCAGGCACTTTTTCTACTTTCAGTTGCAGCTGTATGAGTGCCAAAGAGAAGGCAGAGTCTGCAAAGACTTCAGCAGTAGCTGGCATTTTATCTGCAGTTTTTGGAGAAAGTACCAGGAGAGGGGGGAAGCACCAGATCCTGACATTTTAGAAATAGTTGTGGTGAGGTTCTCTAACAGAAAATGTTTAATGTTATGGGCTTAAATGCTCAAATATTTTGAAAATTATACTAATGCTGTGCAATAAATACTTCAAGGTGAAGTATACTCCATATTTGTGTACACATAGGTAAGTATGTGTGGCACTTCCCTCAGTTCTCTGGCCTAGTGGTTACCTGTAAGTGCAGAAGGGTTGGCCTGTGAGGCACTTATCCTGTTGAGAACAACTCTTACATCTTTAACAAGACCAAATTTCTTTCTTATTTCCTTGTCTTTATCCCAGTGTGTTTGTACATAATTTCTTTTTTGCAAGTCTTCTTTGGATGGGAATGCAGTCTTGCTGAGGAACTGAAATGAGAAAGAGTGGAACTTGACTATCAGGAAGTGAGTGTTGAGAAGTAATTTTCCTCTCACCCCAGTTTATTTTCATAGCTGTTTTTTCTACAGTCTCACATACTTTGGAGTGGCTTTGCAAGAAGAATTTAATTCAGGAGGGATCTTGCATCCCAGCCCTTCTCTATTCTTCCATTGTTAGCTTAAAAAATTGTCATGATGGCACTCATCACCTGTTTTCAGAAACACAGCCTTCTCCCTTGAGGAATACCTTGCTATTATATTAAATTTTGCCCTAGTGTTCTCTAAATGGCAATGGACTGCAATGCTTCTGTCCTGTTCAAATACTAGAAAAATGTTGGTATATCTCAAGATGTATTTTTTTCTCAGTATTGTGTAATTAATTTTTTTTTCTAACAGTGATGTCTTATAGACCTGCAAACCTTAATTTGATTTCCTCTACAGTGATTGTATCTGCTGGATTTTGTTTAGCTTCTCCACAAAAACTGAAACAAAACAGGTCACTAATCTTTCACAGCCTGTTACCAATATTCTGAACAGTACACTGAGTTCTGCTATGTCTGAGAGGAAAGCAATTTACTGTTCATGCATAGACTCTCACCTGGTCACCATGGGTTACCACCTGCTGCCTTTTCCCAGCAAGAGGGGAGCAGTTCTCGGGCTGAGAGATTGTGGTCATCTTGTGTGAAGAGAAATGTGTTTCATTTGATGTTTTCTTTTGGGGTGTGAGGGTAGCACAGGTTGTAAGACATTTGATGTTTTGTTTCACAGCATCTTCTCTCAACAGCAGTGGATGTGAAACTTGAAACGTTAATTTACGGACAGAACGACATGTAATGAGCCAAACGATGGTCTTCATAAACAACAGATGGTGGCCAGATATTTTCATTTCTGCTGCCAGATCTTCGTGTCTCATTACATATAGAAGGTAGACTTGACCATTATAGATCACTAGAGCATTTCCCTTAAAGAGAGGAATTTCCAGTTGTTCTCCAATACGACTAATAGATGAAAGTGTTAACATATTCTGATAATCCTTATTCTTGGTATTGGTGAGTGACTTTAAAATTTCTGAAACAGCACTGTTGGATGACTTTACAATAAGAGGATAAGATCTTGCTGTCTTTCCATCTGGCTCTTTTTGTGCAAGCTCTTTCACTGGGCTTATTTGATAACATTTCTCGTCTTCAGTTACATCAGGATTAGAACAGTATCTTGTTAAGTCTGGGCTGCTTGATATTAAAGACTTTGAAAAATTGTGCCAGAAGGATCTGGAACTCTCTTGCATCTTAATTACTGGCCATATGTAAATTACAGATTGAGTGGCTGTATCTTGCCTTGCTTCAGAGACCCTTCTCACTTCAGCTAACAGTAGTTGCTGTAGTTTAGATGGGAAAAAAGATAGTGGTATTGATGTGACTTTGGCTTGATGTGGTATCTCTAGATCGGGTTTTAAAATCTGTGCCTGAGGTTCTTCAGTAACTTTAAGACAATCAAAGGCTTCAGAAGCTGGTACTTTGTCTTTTTGGTTAGCATGACTTAGTGAGAAACCTCTTTGCACAAAGTGCTTTGCAACTAAATTCTCATTACTTTGAGTTTTAAAATTGGTTGAGAACTTTCTTCTGCCAGCAAACGCCCTGACACTATTTTCTAGCATGTTGTCTTCCTTGCTGCTCATTTGCTGATCATCTTCCCCCAGAGCAGGTGTAGCCCTGGTATCCACCTCCCAACAAGTTTTATGGTTTGACTCAATGGGTTCTGTTTAGACAGATGAGCTTTTGTGAAGGAGCAGTTGCACACGTTGGAAAGGCTTCTGGAAGAAAAAGAATGCAAAAGGACTTTCAGAAGGTTTCATCTATTTTCACTCTTTCCTGAAGGGCTTCACTTGTGCAGCCTGATATGCTTACAATAAAATTGGACAGAAATTAAAATGTCATTACATGTTTGTAAATGCACACAGAGATTTTTCTTTGTTACCTCAAAACAGAAACATATTTGTCATTTAGGTATTAACTTCAGCTCATCTAGCCAGTAGACTTTTTCTGCAGTAGTAATTTGGTATGAGATACTTCTAATCTTGACTTAAGTTGGCAGTGAGTTTCTGCTTGCTTCTGTAGGAATTTACCCAATACTGCAAGCTGTTGGTGGACAGGAACTATTTTGTTTAGATGTAGCACTCCCTCATGTCAGAAGGAAGATACAATCTTCTTAGACACAACGCCATTGTGTCTTAATAAAAATGGTCTTAACCAAAGACCTTTACAATCAGTTATGTACTTTGCTTGCAGAATGCTTTGACTTCAGCAGTCAACCCCAGCCTACACTACTCTCTGCTGTAGCAGAATCAGACACAGTAGCTTTGTCATGGCTTTTAATAAACATGTAAAAAAATCTGAAAAACCAAGTTCAGATGTTTGTCTGATACATATTAAAATCTTCTAAGCACACCAGTGAAATTGTAAAATTCACTGTGCTAAACAATCTTAAGAACACAGTTGAATGTACAGGAGAAGAAAACATGAAACTTAAATTTGTATCCTGAGAGAAGTTAACAAATTAACTCTGAATTAACTTCTGCTTCTCCAGAGGGTATATTCTCCTAGGAATAACCTACTCATCTTATTACTACAGACTTCAGTTTATAGAAAGGAAACATATAAGCTCATGTTATTTGCATGTCAGTCACCCAACTCTAAGGTGTTTTTTAGCCTTCCTAAACATTAAAAAACACAATGAGTTTCATCACCATAACTGAAGAAGTTCTACTACTTAATTTACAAAAACAAATGTAATAAAGACAAGATCAGCAACCCTCCGTTCAGGATCATGAAAATTAAATTTTCTGAATCCTTTTATCTAGCCAACATGAATAAACTGAAAAATAAAATTACATTTTGTCCTCATCTAGGCAGTATCTCCTGCATTTATGATGCATACATTGAGATGCAATCACCCAGTTCTAGGGCTCTAATCAAGAATAATTAGAAATAATGATATCAATTATCAGCAAGTTATTTGATTAATTAATTGTACATATAAGAGGAGTGAAGCCTTCTGTAAAAGCAGACTCTAAATAATTTTTTTCCTTTGCTTTATCTGATGAGTGGGGTTTTTTTGTTCTGCTTTTTCACTTCTGGTGTTGGGGGGGTTTTACTATATCCAGCACTGCAGCTGTGATAAAGCTAGGGCCAATCTTGTTCTAGGAGACCTAAAAAGTCTCCTAGCATCTTACAAAATGGAAAGTCTCAGAAACCCAGGGAAACAGCAATTAAATTAACATTAAAGAAAAAAATAAGAAAAAAGGTTTATATTTTTGAGCTAGAGAAATACTGGTTAATTGTGAAGCCAGCTGAAAAAGTGGCAAATATCACTGCAGAAGAAAAAGTCTCTGATTCTCAGAAGTCATAGGTCAACTGTGAAAGCTCTGAACTGATTAATGTAGTGTTGGGGCTCATCTAGTATGGTATCTAACTTTGATGATTACTGTACTGTACCTTACAGTGCACATCTTAATGTACAGTAGTGACCTTGGTTGTGTCATTTTGTCAGTCCTTGAGTTTAAGAGACTAATCCTTGTGTCAGGGGTCTCAAGGTTCCCAATAAAACTGAAAAACTGAAAAGTTTACTTGCCTTAAAATGTCCTTATTTACATACAAAAGAAAATCTGAAAGAAATCCTTTTTCTTCTTCCACCTTAAAATTTGCAGACTGCCAAGCAGAATTTCACACTTAGGAGCTGAGCAGCACACATTTCCCTTTTACTTAGATTTCATGGATATAAATCTTTTCCATCTGAAGTGGTCTCACAATCTCATTTTTATGACTGTGGCTCACCATTGCCCTATCTCCACCAGAGATGAAGACAGCAAAGAGTCTTAAGAGAACTCACAAAAATGAGTAAAATTCATGTTTCATGTTTCCTTTTTTTTTTGATAAAAATGTGTCATGCACATGCAAGGGGTCGGTGCCTGCCTCTGATGGTGGCCAAAGGCCCAACAATAATCTAAGTAGAGGCCACGCACATGGTGGCAATTTCCTGGATGCCCCCCAGGCTCTGAGAGTGGGAGGCACAGGGCACTCCTGAGCCAGCAAGGCTCTCTCCATGGGCTTCCTGCTGCTACCAGGCCCTGCTGTGTAGCACCCTCAGTTTTCCCATCAGCTTCAACCCCACAGTGGCACCCACGAGGCCATGTATGGCCAGAACACCTCCTCAGGCTCCCGGTTTGGGGTCAAGCCCTGGTCTCAGCAGTACAGCAGTGGGGCTGGGGGAGTGGAACAAGGGGTTGAGGTTTAGTTACCATTACAGCCAGAGCACAGGCACTGGGCTGGAAGCGCAGCCTTCAGCTGCAGCAGCAACTGCTGTGGCAACTGCCAAAACTGCAGAGAGCCTTCCAGAACCTTCCAAAGGCTGCTGCACACCTGCAGCTTCAGCGGCTGCTCTGGGTGACACCAGCTGTCCTCAGCTGCCCCAGGCACTGTCTGCAGCCCAGGCTGTGCCCGCACGGCCACACTGCCACCCCAGCCGGGCCGGCTGCACCCCGGTGCCCACCCCCCATGAGGGGCAGGGCCCTCGGCACCGTGCGGCTTCCATCCCTGGATGCACCATTCACTGCAAGAGCCAGACTCGCTGATCCTCCTGAGTCCCTTCCGACACAGATGATTCTGTGACCCGCGCCATGGACCCAGCCCTTGTGTAACTCTACCTTTCTGTCCCTTTGGCCTCTGCAGGGCCAGGGATGGCAGCTCTCCCTGTGGTTCACGGAGTGTGCCCCCACCTTTCCTGGGGGAGCCCTGGAGGCTCTGTGTGAGCCCTCCCCATTGCACAGCCTGGCCACAGGTCCTTGCTGCCCCTTCAGATGTCCTTGTCCTCCAGCCAGGGCCTTGGTAGCTCTGGAAGGGAAGGCATTAGCAGGCCCAAGGCACCCTCCTGGCCCTTCCTGAGCCCTGTTTCCTTTGCATTGCCAGGCAATGCTCAGGAGTGGGGGCAAAAACAAGCCCTGTGGCCAAGGTGAGCAACGAAACCCGTGCCCCTGGCACACCCTGCCCATCCCAGCCCATCCCATTATTCCCTGCTATGGCCCAGCTCAGCTCAGGACAGTCTCCAGGAGCCTGGGTGACAGCCCATCTGCTGTGCTCTGCTCGCAAGGAGCCTGAAAACTACAAGGTGTTCCTTACCTGCTCACAGCTTGGAGAGGCCAGAGAAGGTCTCATATCAACCCTTGTGGGAACTAGAAAAAGCAGAAAGATTTCATAGAAGTGCAGATGTAGACCTAAAGTTAAAAGGATATAAGAATTAGTACATAAAACACTAAGACTGTGTTTTTGTGCTGTGTAGAACTAAGCTTTAGCAAGTAGAAAAATATGTTAAGCAAGATAATAGAAAAGTTTAATAGTGAGGCTTTGTGCTTTGTTTATAGAAGAATATAAAAAGCTCCTGAATAGCAAAAACTAAGAAACAAACACCTATTGTTAGATACAAGGTATATGTGTAGTTTTAATGATTGGTTTATGCAGATGTCTGTAAGCTCTTAACAATTTGCTATTGGTTAGAAAACTTTTAAAAGGCCTTGTAATACAGAGAATTCTAGTTGCTATTAGCAAGACATGAGCTGTTGCCTTCTTTCTTGTCTCACCCTGTACTGAGACTGATGTTGCAATAAAAGCTCAAAGAACATATCCTGGCAGTCCCATCCCGTTATTTGGAAATGTAGATATCCAACTAACCCTCTATCTGTCTTTCACACTGATTTGGGAATGTGACACAGACAATGAATAGAATGTTAAGACTTCATATTGTTGGTTTTTTGGGGGTTTTTTTTGGCTTTTTTTTTTTTTTTCTGCACAACAGTTTTCTTTAAATGCCTTGGAAAAAAATGAAATTTCAATGGGTTCTGGACTAAGTCCTAGCAGATGAAGCACTTTCTCATAATGCACTGTTTATTTATCTGTTTCAGATACTGAGCTTGACATATAAATATGATATATATTGCACCTATTTTGAAAAGAGGTGGCTTTCTTCAGCTTGTGAGACATCCTGTTTGGAAACAATGCATAGCCTCCAAGGGAATCTTGAAGACTAAGGAAAGGCAAGCATCCCTAGTACAGCCTGAGAGAGTAAACTGTGACCACATGCAGTACCAGAACAGAGAATGCTACACAGATGTGCTTGTGGGTGCAAGGCATCAGCCAAAGTCTGCACATGCTTCAGAAAAATATGGGTTTGTGGTGTTTCCTAAGAGCAACTATGCCCTGCCAGCATTCTGTAGAGCACAGCACAAGCACTGGATCGCATCAGCTGTGTCAGATGTGAGCTCTGTGGGTGCGAGGTGCCCTGCAGAGCTCATCAGTGTGTCAGCACATCCTTCTGTGACTCTGCTGTCAGGGTTCTGCCACCACCCTGGGCACCAGAGCACCTGAGGTGCTCAGTTCAACTACAAGCTGGCAGTGTCCCTGTTCTTGTAATGTGTGGCTCTTACAAGCATGTGGCACAAGAGACTGAGAGGACTGCCTGCACTCCTTGAGCAAGATTTTTCGGGCTTCACAGCAGCCTGAAAGGGCACTAAGTAAAGCAGAGGCTTGGGAAGGTCTATCTAGTGAACCAGAATTAACTTAATCTCATTGCTTCTATGCACCTTCCATAATTAAAGAGATGGATTACATTCAAATATCTTCCTTTTTAAATGATTCCACTTATTGCAGTCCTTAGCTGATGCCTGTTCCTCATTGATTTTACAGTCACTAACTAGATGCTTCACGGTCACCAGCTGTGTGATGAAGATAGGGGAATTATGTCTCTCAGTGGTAGAGACGTAATTTGGGTCTGTCAGGTTTTCAGAATTGTTGGTCCAGTTTCTTGTGCTTGGGCGCAACAGTTCAGAATTACCCAGTAGCTTACAAGAGCATGGACTGGGCTAAGGGCTGCCCAGGGACACAGTGGATTGACCATCCCTGGAGGATTTTAAGGAACGACTGGGTGTGCCAGTCAGCTCTCAGCTTGGACTCAATCTCAGAGGGAGGTCTTTTCCAACCTAATTGTTCTGTCTGGAAGTATGCAAGGACCTTACATAGCAAAGAACATCCTGCCTTAATTTCGGCACATTCCGCTTGTTCCATGCGCAGCCGCGCCCTCAGGGCTGCGGGCACAGCGGGGTCCTCCGCGCCGGCAGAGGGCGCGCCGGGCTGTGGCGCCGGGCTGTGGCGCGCGCGGCCATGGCGGTGCTGCTGGAGACCACGGTGGGCGACCTGGTCATCGACCTGTACACAGAGGAGCGGCCCCGCGGTACGTGCCGAGCCCCCGGCACCGGCCTTCCCTGGCGCCGCCGGCACCGGGCTCGCCCCTGACCCCCGGCACCGGCTTTCCCCTTGCGCGGGCAGGTGGCGGCCCCGGGCGGCACAGGCCGGGGGGATGCAGTCAGAGCTTGCGGCCGCAGATGTAATATCTGCTAAATCCAAGGGCTGCCGTGAGCTTCTTTCTCAAGTGTTTGAAAAGAAACGGGGGGGGGAGGAAGTGTGTTTTTGTATAACTAGCCGTGTTTAGGGTTCTTTGAATGACTAGAGATGATTTGTAACAAGGGCGGAAATATTACGTCTGCATTCAGCATTTCTCTCAGCGTTTATAGGTTGTACCCTGGTAAGTCGCGACGCAGTCTGCTCCAAAACCACTTTCCTACACGTTTAACTAGATCTCTGTTATATCTGTTCTTACTGTATCTGGAGTTTCTGTTGTAAATGTTGGTATGGTTTCTTACAGCTTGTCTGAATTTCCTGAAGCTCTGCAAAGTCAAATACTACAACTATTGTCTTATTTATAATGTACAGGTGAGTATTCGCAATTCCTTGTTTTTCCATTGGTTTAAAATCACAGACATGAAAACAATATCTTTTGTGTTCTCCTTTGTGACAGAGGGATTTTATTATACAAACTGGTGACCCCATGGGAACTGGCCGTGGAGGGGAATCCATATTTTGGTAAGTGTTTATATATAAAAATGATATATATCTCAACAGAGAATTTATGTAAGGGAGTAGCAGTTCCAGTAAGATTGTCTTCAGCTTTCTTGGGGCAGAATTACTGGTGAGAAGTAAAAACATCGATGCATAAGCTTCTTTGGTTTTTATACTTAGATAACTTTTTAATTTCTATGTTGCCTTTGGCCATCCACTGCTTATTCCTGGACATTGTTCTGTCTCTGATCTTAGAAGTGAAGTTACAGGTAGCAACTTGTACATACATTTCTGTCTGTTTAAAAGCTGACAAATAACTATATGCAAGAAAAGTATCGTAACTAAATGCTCTGTAGAAGACAATCAATTTGCATTGTGAATACATATATTATTATAACAAAATGTACTGAATTGAGCATGAGTGAAGTGTAGAGGCTAAACTTGATTTCCTCTGTGTATAAGAAAGTGATCTCCTTACTTACTTGAATTTGGTTTAGTCATGTTGAATACTTATAAGGAAGTCACTTTTCTTGTTTGTTCAAGAAGTTTTCAGTGGTCATGGAGACAAGAGTTAAAGAAATCATTCAAATAGCTAGGATGGAGTTAAAGTGCAGGTGTTGTATATGATTCATTTAAAATAGTTATTAAAAGTAGATTTAAAATTACAGAGCAGAACTAATTACCGGGGAGATCCTGGGGAGGACAATATACGGTGATAAAGGAGTTCAGCTGGAACAGACAGTGTTGCTAGACTAGTGTTGGCTTTTGTAAGTCAGTCTGTCAGAGCCTCTTAAAGACAGAACCTGGAAATCATGGATCCATGAACCGGCACTGCAGTGGTCCTGGAAGCAGTGTAACTGTGCTAAGCAGATGCAAGTCTAGGTAGGTAAACACTTGCCAGACTTGAGCTGGTCTGCACACAAATAAATTAGGTTTGTTTGGGTGTGTTACGAGTCTTCTGAGACTTACTGGTATGGCAAGTGGGGCAGTACAGTGTGATGAGAGAGTGTCAGATCCTGTCTGGCACTAGCATGGAGAAGGTCAGTACATCTTTTGTACCTGTTTGCTACTGCTGCAGTCCATGAAACTGGTTTCTGTTCTTGCAGACAAAGTTTAATTTGAATCCTCCCTTCATTAGAGGCTAACACCTGTGTAGCAAAATGAGTTTAAACAAAACACTGTCCTTAAACTTGGACAAATATGGTTATTGGTCATGCCTCCATCAGTTTACGGAGTGAGGCAAAATAAGTGATAGCAGGGTTATACATAAAAAATAAAAAAGAATGCAACAATTTGCATTCTATATCCTGTATACCCCAAATTTCTGTATGTAGTCCTGTCTGTATGATGAACTGATTTTGCACATAGATGTATTGGTTTTCTGTTTCTCTTGGGAGATAAATTTTTGACGTAAATAACTGCATTTTTACAGTGTGGAATAACTTACTTTTGCAGAACCTGCTTAAAATGTGTAGTTCTTTCATGCCTCAGAAAAATGTTATATACTGTATTTAAAAATATGTAGGTGTATACCCTTCCCACCCCCAAAAAAGCCTCTGTGAAATGTTCAGAGAAAAATTTGTTATTCCTTGTAATATAACCTGTGAAAGTGTACATGTCCATAAATATGTTCATGGGTGCAATGTAAAATCTAGGTTTATTTGAAGGCCTAATGTAAATGTGAAATATAATGTCATTTACAGTTTTACAATGTTTGTTTAGCTCGCTTTTAAAATTTCCTTTCTGTTGTAACATACTTGTTATATATGTTTTTTTAGTCAACTGTATGGTGATCAAGCCAGATTTTTTGAGGCAGAAAAGGTGCCGAGAATCAAGCACAAGAAGAAGGGAACTGTTTCAATGGTGAACAATGGCAGTGATCAGCATGGATCACAGGTCAGCCTATGGTATTGGAACATGTCTAAATAACTAAAACAGAAGTTCCATGAGTTTACAAAAGCAGCGGAACAATGATGCTGTCATGTCAGTAGCATCATCTGGTAAAACAGTCAAAAGGCGTGTTAGGACACCCACCATAGCTAAATATTTTGCACAGCATTCCAGGTGCCAATGAGTATTTAGTTACAGATAGAGGAATTAAAATGCTGAGATTCAAATCCTCTCCTAGATTAATTTTACTTGCTAGTACTCAGTCCTGTATTTTTTTCCTTTATTTATTTTGCTTTGTTAATACTTTGATGGGATTTTGCTAATGTATAAAATGGTCAGGAAAAATATCTGTAGTTAAATGGAAGAAAATTAAGGAAACTGTTTTGAAATGATGGTGACATTTTCTGGTTATGACTTTGTGTTAGTTTGGAAACTGAAGTCATATTGCAGTGTCTCCTTTATGGTTACTTGAAAGTGTGTAGTAATAATGTAAGTTTACATTTTTACCCGAGTACTGGTATAAAACACTTTTTGCAAGTGGTCTTGCTCCCTTTCCTCTTTGCTGTTCATGCGTGCAAAGTTTTTGCTGCAGATTATTCTTTAATTCTATGAATTAAGTTGCCTCACTTGTAATATCCATATATTTTAATTTTTTAAAAGAGGGCTTTTTAATAATCTAAGAACAATTTTAAAAAGGTAGGGGTTTATTCAAGCTAGAGCTTGTAATATATACAGGTAATTATGCTGTTTCCCTGCATTGTATATTTAAAATGGCATGGTTGGGGGATTCAGGAAAAGGAGATCACATTTGTATTTATATTTAAGATGCAGGCTGCTAGTGTACATGCAGGCGTGTGGGAATGAATGCTTTTTCCAGGAACATTATTGCAGCTTCTTCCTTGGGAAAAAACATCCAGAAAGGAACTACATGGAGTTGCCTTACCAGTATAGTGTAGCTTAATGTAACCTGTACCAAATACTAACCAGTCTTAGCTGTGTTGTACACAGAATTAGGAGTGGGATGTTACCAGTCAGACTGCAAAGTGTGGGTGCAGTAGTTGTGTCCTGTTATTTGTGCATATCTGCTGCCTCTTCCTCCCTCCTCCATTACCCAGTGCCCTCTATAATTTGCTATTAAATTCCCAACTGGTGTCAATTTTTGTAGTTTCAGTTTTGCCTTAAGGTGAAAGATCTGATTTGTGATAAGATACGTTCCAGTGTCAGTTGGAGTTCATCTAAGTCAGTGTGTGCTAGTTCTCGCAATGCTGCTGCATCCTGTTTTTCAGGAGACAAGGGTTTGTGGGAAGAAAGGAAATAAAGGCTGGATAGAATTAGGTAAAGATAGTGTTATGGGAGTTTTTGCTAAATTTATGAAAAAGTACCTTCCAAATGCTGCTTAGTGAACAGGTGTTTTGAGCTCACTCACGAGGGGCAGCCTTGCTCTTTCTGTTTTCTCCGTTTTGTCAGCTGTGGTGCCGGTCACTACCTTTGCTGGTCTTGCTCACCAAACCTCCCCAGCAGAGACCTCTCTGCTCCTCCTCTGCCCCTCTGGTTTTGTGCCCCATTACCAACTCAAAGCAATTCACAGATGGGTCCGGTGAGCTGCACCCACAGGCTCCTTCAGAGGGAGATTTCCACAGGTAATGGCTGTGAGCTGTACGTTGTTGGCTCACCATGTTCTCAGAGCAATCTTCTACAAAAATGGGAAGAGGTTTTTTTTCCCCACTGAATTCAGTGTGTTAAGGTGAAAAAAAAAAACAAACCCACAACCTGAATTTTTCTATTTACTGTTCCTAATTTTGTATCTTCTTTTGTAGTTCCTCATTACCACAGGGGAAAACCTGGATTACCTTGATGGTGTACATACAGTATTTGGAGAAGTGACAGAAGGCATGGATGTATTGAAGACAATCAATGAAACCTTTGTAGATAAGGATTTTATTCCATATCAAGATATCAGGTGTGACTGCTTTTAACTTTACTTTTTGAAGAATACATTATAATTGAATGAATTTGCTTCTTTTTGGAAACTAGATGAATATCATCATGTCAGGTGACCTGTATGTGCTATCTTAAACACTTTTTTTTTTCCCCAGAATTAGTGGTAAAATAACCAAGTACTAAATAAACAAGTATGTACAAAAATATTTAGCCATGTTGCTGTTACAATAGCATCGGTGCTAGAATTTACAAGCACACAGGATATTTGGCTGTTTGGGGTACAACTGAGAATTAGTGGGGCTGGTTTGCTGTTGGTTGGGTAAACCCAGTTTCACTTGCATGTAACCAGTGCTGATGCTGATTTTGTTTTCTCTAAGGATAAATCATACAGTAATTTTGGATGATCCCTTTGATGATCCACCTGGCTTGTGTGTTCCTGATCGCTCACCAGAACCTACAAAGGAACAGCTCGATGTGAGTGTTCATGACAGGGAAAGGTTGGAAGAAATAATTAAATAAGTTTATCTCAACAATGTCCAGAACAGATTTAGCCAAAATAAGAAATCAGTCTTTAAGATTTTGCCTCTCAAATCTGTGTCCTCAAAGAACTACACATTTTTTTTCATGTAGGAGGTGTTCTACTGTGCCAGCTTGAGTTCTGACATGTCAAATGCTTGTCAGTTATTTGGAGCTCCTGCTGTGTTCAATCAAATATTTTTCAAATAAGGTTATTGCTTAACATTCCAAGAGAAGGATGAAAGCATGGCTTGGGTGCTCTCCCCTGTGACTCCAATGGAGTTATGTTTGAAAGCTGTATTTTACATTTCTATTTACAGTGTAGATAAGCAGAACATTCAGAATATTCAATGCAGGTGTTACTGGTTTTCTGTATGCTCTGGTAGAAGACCAAATATAACTAACATTTATTAATATTAAAATGGTTATTGCTTTTTTCCTTTTAAATGTGAATAGGCTGTGTATCAGTGGAAGTAATCTAATTCTTAGAGTTATATGTGTAGGCACACATACTACTGTGGGCTATTTGTTCAAAAAGAAGCAATTTTCAAAAAAAAAATTGCAATTATTGATAATTTACTCATAGTATGCAGTTACAGAATGTGAGACTGTATGTGAGATTATTGCCTTGTATGGAAACAGTTGTTTCAAGTAAAGAATGAATTAACTAGGGAGAATATTGTTTATTTTTAAGCTTAATAGATACAATTACAAGATTGAAATTAGGATTTTAGAGTATGTGTGCACTGTCGTTAATCTCTCATGTACCTTCAGATATGTTAAGAATAAGGTATTTAGTAGCTCACTGCCAGCAGCATAGAGATGTGAAGACTTGTGCTGAGTTTTTTCCCCTCATAGCCTGTCTGAGGGTTCCCCTTTTAGCACAGAAATGTCTGTAAGAAGGACAGCATTCTAGAGATGCTGGTGAGGAGAAAAAATTAAACTTCAAGTCTTGCCTAGGTATATATGTATAAATACAAAATTCTTATTTTACTATGTTCTATTTAATATCTTGCTAGACCCAACAGATAATTGCAGTGTTCCTTACCTTCATTTGTGACAGGAGCTACCTGGGTTAGAAATGAGTTGACATTTGTGTGGTGAGATGTTGAGTATTAGTTGGGTGTATATCAAAGAATTTAGAGCACCTCACTGGCTATAGTTCAGACTGGTCACAAAAGTTCAGAAATATTTCACAGTGCCTGAAATATGAGGATAATGTTTTTGTTTTTGTTTGTTCTAATCTAAGTGGGAAGAACAGAATGAAAGCCCAATTCTGCAGACATACAGTGCTTAAGCATTTTTTGTGTCTTGAGGGGTGAGGGGAAAAGTCATCCAAGTAATAGTTGGAAAGTGAGAAAGAATTTTTGGCCATGGCTTGGTAATAAATAGCTTTTTCCTTCATTTCAGAGTGGCAGAATCGGAGCAGATGAGGAAATTGATGACATGAAAGGACGGTCTGCTGATGAAATAGAAGAAGTTCAGGCAGAAAAAGAAGCAAAAACTCGGGCCATTCTTCTGGAAATGGTGAACATCTTTCTGTATTTATCTTTTAGATCTTATTCCAGTGTGTGTGCATGTTATTAAGTCTAGGAGGATGTGTACTACTTACCTTGAAATTACCTATCTGATGATGATGTCATGTTTCAGAGTCTGCTACTAAATATCTGTTGTACAATGAAAGGATTGAGCATGAGCACTCATGTTGTGGTTTTCTGATAAAACCTGTGAAGTATCCTTCATTGTCAGAGCGGGCCAGTGGAGGCTTTGTAAAAACTTGCTGGAAATGCATCCAATTCAAAAAAATGTAACATACATGCATAGTATGCTGCTGGAATACCTGCAGTCCTGGAAAAAGTTTAGCATGTGTGGGAGAGAGCTGAGCTAATTTGTGACAGACTCCTCCCAGTGCATACAGTGGTAAATTCCATAATAACAAAAATTGTGAATAGACTTTGAAGTACTTTTTCTTTTCTTTTTTTTTTTTAAGAAAAAAGGAAAATTTAAAAAATAATACACACCACTGAAGGATGAGTGAATTCATCACACATCCTTACAACTACCAAATTCAAATTTATGGTGAATACTTTGCAGCAGAAACTAATTCCAAGATCAAGCCAGATCTGGCCACAATGTTGCAGAAGATCTGTAGGACAATATGGGTGCACTTCCACCTTTTAAAACTGTCTGTCTGTAACACTAAGGACAGAAAAAGCAAAGTAGAATGTATTTGTGAACTTTCATGAAGTCTAGTGGTGGAATTGCAAATAAATAATAATTAGGTTCTACAGAAAACACTCTTTTTGTGACAGCGAGTAGGAAAAATATTTTATTAAGTTTTAATTTTGTGATAGGAATGCAAAAGATGTGTTCCCAGTGTGCTGTGCTGCCTGTAGAGAGCTTTAGTCAGAAGGGATGAATGTCTTCTTTCTATATCCCAGGTGGGAGACTTGCCAGATGCAGACATCAAGCCACCAGAAAATGTGCTCTTTGTTTGTAAACTGAATCCTGTGACCACAGGTGAAGACCTGGAGATAATATTTTCACGATTTGGTCCCATTAAAAGGTAATTATGATAAAAGAGAAAACCTTCTTTGTTGAAACTGAACTTGTTGAAACTGAACTTGATTCCTCCCAATCCGTTTAGGTTTGACGGTAAAGGAGTAGTCTGATGTCTCAGGAGATTTATGCTCAGTTTGGATAGAGACCACAACAATGGGGATACAAAGGCAGATCTAGCTAGATGAGTATCCTGTCCCCAGGAGTGGTTTTAAGGAAAGCCTAAGGAAGTGTATGAAGCAAGAAAGCATATGACACTCTTCCCTGTCCTCTCACTCCTTTCAGCAGTTTTTATGTCAGATGCTCAATGAGCTGGATAGAGTCTCTGGGTTTTTCTCTCCCGTGGGAGTATGTGTAGTTTGAGATAAAGCACCAAACATCTGTGGCATCTGATACATTCCTTGTAAGGTGTTCCTCATTCCTGCTGCCCTTTTCAGTTTTGACCTTGGCTTCTAGTAGTTTCAGCTGATTCCTTCTAATACTGCTATCTAAAAACAGGATGGGCAATGAAATCTGCTTTCCTACACTCCTCTATCCTACACCCAAAGTTATTTTTTTACCCTGCTAAGAGCACTAACCTACATATTCATGGTTCTTCATAATAGAGACTTAATTACCTTTTCTTGTCCTTTTCCTGTTCTGTTGTTTTCATCTGAAGATGAGAGAACCAGAGCTGTACACAGTTTAGAAGAAATTACATATTTGTAGTGGAACAGTTTTGTTCTCTGTATTATTCTCAACTCCTTTTCTAGTGAATGCTAAAGCTGTTTTTTTCATTTGTTTTTGGTTTTTTGTTTGTTTGTTTGTGGGATTTTTTTACAATATACAGTCAAGATTCAACCCATGCTTATCTTGTTGCATTTATCTATGTCATGAAGGTCATTTGCTGTCTTATTGATCTTGTAATGACTTTCTGTGACTTCTTCACTCTTTATTTTTGCTACCTTTAACAATTCAGTATCATCAGTACAATTCAGTACCATCAGCAAGCTTTGAATCAGTTTACTCTTACCTGGTCTTTTGCATGTTTATTGATGCAAAGATGTTCCTTAGGCCCTTGCTGCTTACTTTCCCCAAAAGCTTTTGGTGCAGGAGTTTATTAGAATTTGCAGAGGGATTTCAAAAGACTTCATGGAATGGATCATCATCATCATCACCAGACATGAGCATATTTACTCTGTTAATGCACTTTACTTAAGTTTATTCAGGTGGTGTAGGTTAAGTTTATTCAGGGTGGAGTAGGCCCTGTGTTTTCAGATGGATGCTAACTCTGTTTTGTTTGGAGTTTCTAGCAGTTTGTGCAGTACTGACGCACAGGCCTGCAGGCTCACAGATCATCAACTACACTGTTCTCTGTGTGGGGCTGAAATTGGCATTGTGTGCCACTTTTACAACTCCAGCATGATGCCCTAAGGATTTCTAATGTTTTGTTCCTCTGTCAGAGTTGTCACTCTCCTGCAATCCTACTTTCAGATAGGTTCTCTGAATAATCCGTGAAGGAGGGTTCTTGCCCAAAACCATCTGCCTTCCGCTGCAAAGAATACCTGTAGCTTGTCTGAATAGCCTTATGGTCTACTTTTTTCCCTTTTCCCCCCAGTTTTTTTTTTCTTTTTGCCTTGATCATCTTTTTGATTGTGGATCCTGATTTGTCACTTCCTCTCTACATGTGGGCTAGGTCTCACATTATTTTCACCTTAATGCCACATGTCCTGCCCTTATTGCCTGTGTCCACTCCTTCAGCATCCTGTAGTCAGAATTCTTATATCCGGTACAAGAGTTGTGTAATACTGATACAATACTATATTCTTCCCATTTTGCACTACTTAATACTTTTAGGCTCCTTATTTTTGCCCAGTGACCTGTGTGAAGAAAAGATGGGCTGCTGAAGAGGTGTTTGCTAAGAAGAGAAAGTTGTCACAGGATGTTTGCTTAAAATGACAGAGAAAACTGAATGTGAAATTTCTTGTCTTGCATTAGTGAAATGCAAAAAAATTAAAAACAAATAGTAATGTTGGAAAATATATTTTGTTTCACTGATTAGAAATTTATCTCTAGTTCTGTGTTCATGGTAACCACACATGAGTTTAGTATAATTGCTCAAAACAACATCTCATGCATTTTTCCTTGCAGTAGGGGGTCTCAGAATCAAGTGTTTTAATACCTTCAAGGTGTTTCAGGTTTGTGGGTTGGGATTTTTTGGGTTATTTTTTGAACTCTTACTCTCCCTTTTAAGCAGTGCTTTCCTACCCTACATTTTTTGCTCCAAAGTGTTGACATTTTAATTTCTTATCATTTTTTCAGTTGTGAAGTGATTCGAGACTGGAAGACTGGTGAATCTCTTTGTTATGCTTTCATTGAGTTTGAAAAGGTATGGTGTTGTATGGGTTTTAGGTATAAGCTATATGTAGGTCCTGCTTGTGAAAGCCCCTTTTTGGTATACTTCCATGTAGGAAAAACACTGGCATCTTCAAGTGTGGAATAGCTAATATTTTCTCTTGCTGAGAAAAACTATAACTTAGTTATAAAAGTTGTAGTTCCTAAAGGAGGCAAGCATTTAAGTCTTTCTCTGAGCAGCCAGTATAAAAATGTACTTAGGCTGTCTTGAAACCAGTGGGAGGGGATCAGGCCCTTCTTTTCCCCAGAGCGCATTAAGACATTCAAGAGTTAAAGAAAGGAATGCTAGGAGCATGCAGCATAAAGAAGGGAGGGTGTATGGAATAGGAGAGATCCATGTGTACAGTAGTTTTCTCTTCTGGGCTTGTAAATGATGCTTGCTGTATCAACACACTGCTCTTACTGGGAGATTGATGGTGATAGTTCTCTTGGTGGTGTGTAGCTTTATATGTGCTGGTATCTCTCATATGAGAGGAAAACACTTTTCTTTAGCTTACTTATGTAGTTAAAATGGAACTTTGGTCAGTTGTCTTATTTCCCTTTTTTTTTTTTTTCTGAATGTATTACCTGTGCCAAACATGTAGCTGGATTGGCAAATTTTTTAAACAGTGAAATGAACTGAAGAATTGGAAATTGAAATGCTGATATTCAGACAAAGCATAATTCTTTCTTTTGAAATGGTACAATTCAAGAGCTGTAATGCTTTAGGCAACTTCAGAAAGAAATGTATGCCACTAAGCAGTTGAATTTGAGCTCTTCAGTGAATATTCCTCTGAAATAACCATGACTCAAGATTTTCCTGGTTAATAACAGGAGGAAGACTGTGAGAAAGCCTACTTCAAAATGGACAACGTGCTGATAGATGACAGACGGATTCATGTGGATTTTAGCCAGTCTGTTGCAAAGATTAAATGGAAAGGGAAAGGTAGGTATACTTGTAATTCTTTGATTCTCATAACTTAATAAGCCATGACTTCTAAACTAAGCATTATATAAAGAGTTAGGAGTTTAAATCTTTTAATCTTCAGGCATATAAATGTTCCTGGTACTGTAATAAATAGAGCAACGCAGTTGGTAGCTCTTCCCTTCATTTATTTATAAGAAAAAGTGGAAGGGTTTGCTGCTGTTACATGTACATTGCATTGCCACTGGTTACCTTTTTAGCCAATGTATTTTTGCCACTAAAACATTTTTTTCATCTCAAACTTTTGATGTGATTTTTTTTATATTACTTACTAGGAAAATAATGTGGCAATATATTGTTATTGTCTAGTTTCTGTATTCACTGTATGACAGTCAGGTGTATACAAGAAAAAGCCAGTATTCAGGCCAGGGATTTCTGCTCTTCACCTCCTCTAAATCAAACATACTGCATGGCAGGTTGTATGTTACAAAAGCCCAATTTCAGGTGTTTGAGGATGTTTTGAGAGGAAAAGGGTGTTAGAGGAGGTGGTTGCAGTGGTTATTTGATTACTGGGGGCACGAGGAAAACACTGGACTTGGAGAGGTGTCTGTGCATTGCATTGGTGACATTCTTACGTGTCTTCTTCTAAAAATGCAGTCAGCCCTCAGTTGTTGGCATGCAGTTTCTCCGGGTAGGGTTGAGGAACACTGAGATGCTGGAACTTGTCTGGCACAGAGCTGAGGTGACTCTGTATTCTGTCTATGCCAGGTGCTGCAGTCATCCTGTATTGACTGCCTGCGTGGGAAACTATCTGAGGTCTAAATTGTCCAAAATATTGGAAAGTAAAATATTGTCATCTTGTGCTTACGCGGTACCCAAAAAATGTCCTTCCATTCTCGGTAGTGGTTTCTGGCCTTGCCAGCAGTGAGTGTTGGAGTTCTTAGCGTGGCCGTGAGAGGGCAGCACGTTGCTGTAGTTTGTTGATCTGTGCACTGGTGCTTCAGTGTGCGGGTGGAAACTGAAATCTATCGTGTCCCTCTATAAAGCTAGATGTGGACATTTTTTTCATATTTTCCGTTTGAATTCTTGAGCTGTAGCTCAAGTGTGATATAGGACCTGTAATAGAAATGGGACTAAGCCCATTGATGAATCCTGCTTTGTGATCCTCTTTGTGTGTTGTCTCCTCTGGACATGAATGAGGAGAAGGCTGGATGTTGTGTAATGGAATCTGCAAGCAAGAGAAGGACAGAACGTCACAACTTGTCCTGCTCTCTTCTACGCTGTTATGCAGATGTCAGTGTTGTTTCTGGAACTGTATCCTGCAGTGAAGCTCTCTATGGTTATAAAGAGCCCCTAAATCATTATCAACACTTAAGGACAGTTGTGAGTCCTGCTTGTATTTGTGGTTAGAGTGAAATGAATATATTTTTCTGTGGACAGGTGGGCGATATACTAAGGAAGATTTCAAGGACTATGAGAAGGAGCGTGACAAACCTTCAAAATTTGCTCTGAAAGAAAAGGTAAAACCAAAGCAAGAGTATCCTTTCCTGGTCAAAGGTACTTTTTTTATTAAGTGGAGTTTATGAAAACAACCTGGAAAAAACTTCTTCTTTTCAAAGCCTGCCAAATGGATGTTTCCCTGCTACCTCATATAATCATTTGGGTTTGAGATGGTATTTAATATATCGTGGTTTTCACTTTGAATTTAGTCAGATCAAAATATGCTGTTTCACATCCATGTTGTGTGCAGGTTAATAATGTTCCAAACCCAGAGCCCTGGAACAACGTATGGCATAACAGAGTTTTTAAGTAGTTTCAGAGGAGACCTGCATCTGAAATGAGACTATACTAGTAATTAAATCATTCTCTAAGATTATACTTTGCTTGTGGTAAGCATAAGAGAAAACATCATGGCTTGTTCAGATAGCCAGGTAGGAAAGAAAGGAGAATGCAGCCTGACTGTACTGTTTGACAGGACAGATTTCAATCACTTTAGCACAGCTGATTTTATTTTCAATGTGTACAGCTGTGTTCTGACTGAAAAACGCGTTAAGTCTTGATAAACTCTTGTTGGATAAACAGGGATTGGTTTGCTTCCCGGGCTATTGTGTTCTGCTTCTTATGATATTGGGAAATAGATCTGTCCTTAACCAGCACCATCAGTGCCAAGTATGACCTTGTGCTGGATGAGGATGTAGAAGAGTCTCACACAAGCCAGTCACACTTGGCTAAAAAACAGAAGAAGAAAAAGCACCACCACTCTGACGATGAAGATGATGACAAGAGGGCCAAAAAATCTAAGGTACTTGACTCTTCATGCATTAACTTTATACCTGTTCATTGTTTTCCTCATAAAAGAAGCCAGGAAAAAAGTCTGATACTGAATAAGGACACATCGTGCAAAGTCCTGTGTAAAATACAGCAGTTGTAATCCTACAGAAGGCTGATGTTAATATTTGATTATGAAAGAGGATTTCCAAATCCTCATGGACTTTTGAAGCTTGGCATGTCTAGATGGATTTTTGCCAAAATATCCTGAAGAAGCAATGTAACCTCTCGTAAAGTTGGGGATCTTCAGCACTTTGAACTTCTTGTTCACATATTCCTAGTCATAAAGTGGTAGTCAATCATATTTCATGACTGTAGACTATGTCTCATTTTCTTGCCAGACCATCATATATTGGTTTTTCCTATATGGAGCTGGGAACACAGTCCCTTTACATCATCTTTTTTGTATTTATCCTTTACTGTTTTGGAAGTGTTTGTGTAAAATCTGTGTGTGGGTTTGCTTACATCTGGAATGTGCAGGCCTATGGTGCTATGAGGCTGGGACTGTGGAGGACAGCACCAGGAGACAGTAATTCTGTCATTCATTAGTTCCACTGCAGCCTGTCAGGACAGCATTCCCACATTTCTGTGAACTTGGGATACTCAAGATATGGTGTTCTGCGGAAACAGAGTCTGCAGTGACAAAGTGGAGGGTTTACCACCACTGAAGTGAGTATTAGGAAGAATTGAGCTAAGCTGAAAAAGAAAAAAATCAAACCCCAGTATTTTAACAGTGCAAGCTTTATGAGTGAGAACAAAGCTGTCTTCTAGCAACTTTGCAGAAAGTGAAAAAGTTTCAGCCTCAGGAAATAAGGCTATTGTCCCATCCTGAGTTTTGAGTACTGCAGAAAGTTCTGTGTACACAAAGCATACATGATTCTGTTCTTATACATCACTTCTTGCTGTGATGCTTGAAAATAATTTTTCTCATGAACATCAGCAGTTAAAATCTTTCAGTGCCAGCAGTGAGCCCTGTTGCTCATTCATGGACACAGCCTTTTTGTCACTGTACTAATTCAGTCAGTCCTTTGAGTGAAGGGGAGGGGTTTGTTCAGGTAGGTCAAGTCTTGACTGCAGCCTGTGCATACAAAAGGTGTGGACTAATGTTGCTTTAGACTTTCAGTGTTTGGCTGATTGAAATTGTTGCTTTAGCCTTCTTGAAACAGGTATTTTTGGTGGTAATACTTTGTTCCTGATGGTTCAGGAATTACACCCGTGGAACTGGCTGGTCATGCATTATCAGCAGAGGACATTTTAAAATCATTTAGAAGTCTTCACCCTTGCAGGTGGAGCAACAAGTGCTGGCAGCAATAGGTTGTTCACATCTGTTCTAATTGTTGTAAAGGGATTGTGAGACTTCCTAGCACAAAAACATGAATGAGGATTGAGGGACTCCTGCTGCTATTTTCAGGTTCTGGAATAGAACATATTCTAACGCTTGTCTATGTGATCTCCTCTGTGTTTATGTGTATCTTTTCGTGATATAGTCATCTGCTCCTGATGTGGTTTGTTGTCACAGTCTGCTGCTGCTGTGTTCTGGTATCTTCTTTCCCACAGCTTTCTTTTCTCTTAGTCACCTTTACCCATTTTGCTGTAAGTAGTTTAGCTTTCTTGCGCCTGAAATCACAAATGGAGGCGTAATTCTGTTCTCTGTTGGCCAGCATCATAGTTCCCTCTTGGAGCTCTGAAAATTAATTTCTGGGAATAATTTTTCTCTCGTTAGTGTGTACTGTATAGTATGCACGTACTGAGCAGTATATACTCAGTCTGGCAGACTCAGTATTTTGGGCATAGCCTCTCTAGTGAACTCTGCAGCAAGCTCAGGTGACAAATCCTGTTTAGCATATACAAATTTTAAATTTTGTTTTATTTTTTGCTATTCATACTTAGGCGTAATATGTGAGACTAAGGGGAAGCAGGCATGTTCCTGAGGTGGATATAGTCGGTGTGACTGTTGAGTCCAAAACAAGGTGTAACAGCATGGAAACTTTTTAGTGAAAGGTAGCATTTTTAGTATAGGCAAACAAAGCATTCTCCCTTAACCCTGTTTTGTAAATCACTGAATGTATTTGAGGTAAGAACTTTAAAATAAAACAGCACCAGACCTTCCACAACTCATCAGCCAAAGACCACAGGCCATGCTTCATACAGAAACTTCCACTGGGAGTCCATAGTGTGGCAGAGATTTTAATTGAGAGAGGTATGGGGCTTATAATGGGAAATTCTGGCAACTGGAACTGCAGTTTGTGCTGCAACTCTGGCTATGACTTGAAGGGGTTTTATTTTCTCAATAGTTTCCATGATGTTGAGTTGTTTTTCTGTTTTCTTGCTGGTGTAATTTTTTTTTCTTTAGTGTATTTTGACTCATCCTTTTCTTAGTCTGACACCCGTTTCCTGAATTTCTGGCATCTGTGTTGATGTTTCAAGAATGTATTTTTGAGTCTTGTGCTGTGACTTCATTCCAGTGGGTAAAAGAGGTAGGGTGCTGTGGCTTACTTTTGTAAGTAGCAGGATGTGGGTGTAGGGCAGGAGGGTGGGCTGCCATGTGGGTTTGTGAATAGGATTTGGTAGGGTTTTTTTGAATACAGGACATGCTTCCGCCTGAGATCTCTATTATGACTTTGTTCACTTTCCAGTATTATCCGTGTGTTTTCTCTGGCATTTTATTTTTTAAGGTAACTGGGTCTGCAAAGTAGTATAGCCTATCCAATAGGTTTTTGTGAGACATAGGGACTTCTTGATTTCAGATTTCTGTAGTGCGTGCTTTTGACAGAGGTACTGATTTTTCTGGTTTTAATTTCCTGCATTTACTTACTGCTTATTGGACACTGTTCCCTTTATATTCAGGGTCAAGTTTTATCAAAATCTTCCCCCAAGGAGAGGAGCCCAAAGGTTCTCTCTATTTGTTTGCTCCTTTTAGCCTTTAACTAGTGTGTTTAATGTATGCAAGAGGTGGCATATGCATTCTGCTTCTGTGGCCATGGTATTTCTAGCTATTTCATCTGTTAAGTGCTGTTTAGCAAGTTATGACTTTTGGCAGTCAGCCATGAACTTCCAGAGGAGAGTCTTTCCCTCTTTCCTTATTTCCTTTCTCATGTGTGTTCCAGCACATTGCTGGATTAAGAATTGGGGTGATCATCACTTACTTACTGACTGATGAGAGGCTGTGATCCTGTATTGAGAAATACAAATTTCAGCAGTAAGAGAGAGCTGGTTTTGAGTATGAATCCTTTTCTTCTTCCAAAACAGTGTGTTTTTGACTTTTGGGCATAAAAATTTGGTTTAAAAATACCATTATTTTTAGTAATTTAGTGTGTTTTAAAAATTGACCGATTTCTATGCCGAAGACTTCAAAATGGAAAATCTTATTTAAGGGGAAATGTAACTTATGTTGGCAAGAAATAAAGATGCAATTCATTCTGTTCATTCAAATTGCACTTTTTTTTTTCTTTACATTGTGATCCCATTAGCTAATGTGGTGATTTTGTTGTGTCACTTTCAGACTTGTCCTGTACACCTGCACCTTAAATGCTTTTGTGAAGGTCACTGTGGTTGTTCAACTCAATGCTTGTATGACTTCTGATCCTTTCAGCAAGTTGTTGTTTTCCGTGGCTTGCAATGTGGGCTGTTTGTCTCTAGTTTGAAATGTTCACTAACCTGTTCCTTGCCCCCACTTGGCCAGTCACCTTGTCTCCAGTGTTTACTTGGTAGATTGTTCAAATGAATGCTCTCCTGCTTTTCTCCTGTTTGTCCCATCTGTTTGGAGGAAATCCCAGCAACAAACCAGTTAGAAGTAGCCATTCACCAAGCCCACCATTCGGTTTTCTGGCCAGTATTTTTTGTCTTGTTCCTGTCTACCCCTCCACCAGCATGTCCATTGTCTGATGTTAACTCAGGCCTTGTCACAGAGGTGCTTGAAACCTATTGGCTTTTTCAAACATTTGGAGAGTGAGGCTTTTGGGTACAAGAGTAATACAGCTGTGCATCATTTTGAGAAAGGATGGACAAAGATCTTACAAGTAGCTGGAATCGCCACTGAGTCTTTTTGGTGGATCCAGATTTTAAAATCTGTACTGAAATAAAGTTTGACAGTAAAGATGTGGAATAGGCATTTGGCCACCAGTGAGATCATTGTAGCCAGCAGTAGCAGAATGTTTTTGTTTTAGAGCAAACCTGTGATTATTCATGTGTCTGTTTATCTGGGGAGTTTCTGTTTCTTATTGTAACCCTAGTAATTTCAGCATTATTGATATCATTCTAAAGGAGGTGTTTTCTCTGGGATCCACCCCAGTCATTGGCTTTCTGCATAAAATCTCTGTTTAAAGTAGTTTTTTCGCCTTTCTTTTAAATAAATGAAGTTTGCTTGTTTGTACATGGAGTATAGATTTTAACCATACAGTTGTGAAGGCTGCTGTCATGGTACATCCTTAGAAAAATATTATCTGCAATGAGGAAAGAAATGCTGTGTGATTTAATGCAGACATTTTTCTTAACTCATATTGATCTGTGCTTAACAGTGTTGTTATTAAAATCCCATAAAATTGTGTCTCTCTATTAGCACATACAGTGATATTAAACTGGCAGGTTGTTCATTTTGCTGAAGCCTAGAATTTAGGCCACTAAGAATTATTACTGGCAGGTCATAAAATGTGTTACACATCTGCATAGCACTGGAATGCCTGTGGGGCTTGAACCAATACTTATGGAAATATTTGCATTGCTTAGGTAAAAACATCTGAAATCCAAATCTAGCTCACAGACCTGTTTGATGCTTGTGAAGAGTTTGATAATATCCATCTGAATGGAATCCCTGATGTAACCAATTTTTGCTAAAGCTCCTTGGGCAGTACAAGAAGCATGCCTGACAGCCATGCTTTTTTCCATAAACACTGACAGAAACTTACTTGTAAACTTACCTTCTTCAGATGGTTTCAGGGGGGTATTTTGGGTTACCTTTTTTAAATCATCATGGATGTGAACATCTTTAAGGTAGTACCAGCTGTAGCTAAGGAACCAACTGTGCTCAACTTTTGTCTCTTTCTCTTCATGCCTCTCTATGTTTTCCCCTCTTGTTTGTAACTGCATTTCTGTCCAATTCCTTTGACAGGATTCTGACCGAAAGCATGAGGAGCGCTGTAGGGAGAGGACCAAGAGTGAGAGGAAAGACAGGCATCGGAGCCGCAGCCGTTCTCAGGAGAGAGATTACACTTACAGCAGACAAAAAGACAAATACAGAGAAGATGCCCGAGTAAGAGACTGGGAAAAAAAAGCAGACAGAAGCAGAAGTCCTAAGAAATCAAAAGACAAAGAGAGGTCCAAGTACAGATGAAGGACAAGGAAAAGACAGAGGGGAACTAAAATAATAAATTTAACTTTTTTCTTTTGTGATGGTGGTTTTTTTGTAATACTTGCTGTAGTGTCTGACTGCAATATGCAGTAAGATTTTATAGCTTGATACTCCTCATTGGAACATGATCTGCTAATTCTAAAATTCAGGATGAATCGCTGCAAATTTCTCTGCCCTGGAGTGCCAGTAGCTGTGCCTGGATAGAGTATTTCAATTGACTGTGAAGAAAGAGATTCTTACTAAGATGATTCTATAGGAAGGCTGATAAGGAACATAATCAGCTGAAACTACCCTGTGGCAGAAAATTCTACTAAGCGGGCCAGGCAGGATGGCTGCAATGTCCAGACCTAAGCTGAGCTGGGATACTGAGGGTATTTAAACAGGAATGTGCTTTCCCCCAGCATCCTCCCTATCTTTGATTTGTTAAAAACAAAGCTGGAGTCCCACACCTTTGGTGCTTGTGGTAGTTAGAAAACAGAATAAAATAATTCCTACCTTCCTGTAATGTTGAAAATTACATCTAAAATGTAACAGCATTGGCTTCTTCACTTTGACATAGCTGAGGCCTGATTGAAGGGGAACGCTTCATGCTTTAGGCTCTTTGTTCATTAGTTGGAGGCTTAGAAACCAGCTCCTCAGAGTTTTCTTTTGGATTCCTTTACTTGCAACAGCTTAAAGATGTGATGTAGACTCTAAATGGTTTTATTCAGTGGATTTGAGTAAGTTTGGGACCTATTTTGATGTCACACATTACAGTTCCTGTAGTTCTTTGTAGTCATGAGCTTGAGTCCAGGACTTAAAGTGGACTTGACCAAGGACTGGAAGTATACTTGGCTAAGAAGCTGCCTTGTGATGAATCTCTAACTTTTGTGTCCTTCAAAGCATAGAACTAGAAATCCAGGGCTTCCATAACTGTCTCCTGGCAGAACATTTCTGACCGCCTGAGACCCTTCAGGGGCCGGTGCCATCCTTGCAGAGTGGGAGCGAGAGCCCTGTGTCCCAGAGGAGAGCTAAACAGGAAGCCTGTGTTCCTGAAAGTCTCTTGGGGAATCTGGGCCTGAGGACTGCTCACTATGCCTGTCAAGAAAATTTCTGCCTTCAGTCCAGGCATAAGAAGATTCCAAGGAACTGTGCTAGGTCAGGATATGGTGCCTTTGGAGTAGTGCTGTGGAGGCAGTAGGTTGTCTCGAGCTCTTCCTGCTCTTGGGCTGCTCTGTTGAAGAAACAAGGTTTGTGCTGCCATACTGTTCTCAGTCCTGTTGTCCTTTTCCACACGACATTTTTAACTTGCAAAATTGACTGGCCAGGCTTGACAAGGATGTGGAGATAGTAAAGCCATTGTGTTCTTGCTTTCTTTAGGAAATGGCAGTCATAGAAACAAACAAAAGCTTCCAGGTGGGGAGAAGGCTGGATTCTTGCTGAACATCAGAGGTCCTCTTATTGGAGAGTTGTGTCTTAACATCACAAAGAGTTTTAGCAGCCATTCCTAGGCTTCAGCTAGCACTCAGCCACCTCTGGGATGTACAAAACTTACTGATGTTTAGAAACACCCTATTTCAGGTGGATGTGCTCACTGTTCTGCAAAAGAAATGCTTTGCTTAAGAACTGAGAGTTTAAATGAGTAGTGTAGAGAAATAAATAGTCCTTGTTGGCTAAAGAGTTTTCAGAATAAAGGGTTAAAAAATCAGTACATCCAAAAGGTTTCAAGTTTCTGATTTTCAATATGCCTTGGTGCTGTTAAGCATAGACAGTATCTTCAGATTAGTGAAATTACCTGTTTATGGTTTTTAAGATGAAGCTTTCAAATGTGGATGTTCAAAAATAAAGTGATATTAATAGGTGATTAAACAACAGTTTAAAAGCTCCCAATATGGAAGGCAAGTACTTAATTTTAGGGCTGCATTTCTAGGGCAGTCTGCTGACAGTGGAGGGATTGCAGTTCACCTGGCACATAGATGGCCAAGCACTCTGGGTTAGATGGGATTTACTCCTCCAGTCATCACAAATTATTGGTGTGTACATGTGGTTCTTCTGGAAATGGCACGAACAAGCTGAAACCACAAACATTTCCTGCTGTTCCTGTCCAGCCAGAGGTGTTGGAGTGGACAGAACTTTTTATTATCTGGGAGTTGTAGAGTTGACTTGTTTTAATCTTAGGAGAAGTCACACTTCCCTGTCATTTCATCAGTGCTATCTCCAACCTCAGTTTCAGTATTGACCTTTGTTGCTTGCGGTAGTTAAAAAACAGAACAAAAAAACCCCCACCTTCCTCTGTAATGTTGAAAATAGCATTGAAAGTGTTGTAGCAGTAGTATTAACTTCTTTGCTTTGACTTTGCTGATGCCTGTTTGAAGGGGAACAACTCATGCTTTAGGCTCTTTGTTCATTAGTTGAAGGCTTAGAAACTGGCTCCTCAGAGTTTTCTATTGGATTCCTTTACCTGCAACAGCTTAAAAATGTGATGTAGACTCTAAATTGTTTTATTCTGTAGTTTTGAGTATGTTTGAGACCTATTTTGCTGTCATGTGTTGTAGTTTCTTTAGCTTTCTGTAGATCTCTTGAGTTTGAGTTGTAGAGTGCTAAAGGCAAGTGAGAGAAGGGTAGGTTGCAATAGAGATCTCTCTCTAATCCCACAGACATCACAGAAGTCGGTGGAGGTAGTGTAAGTGTTGTATCCAAGTGGTTGGCATTGCAGAATAGGAGTTACACAAGCACAGTCATGGTAACCTTGTCCTCTCTGGAGGTAAAGCTCTACCTGCTTCCTTCCACCTGTCAGAAAAACACCCAACCCTAACAACCACACAAACAAACCAAACCAAATTCTCCCCCACCCACCTCATCTGTTAGTTATTTGGACTAGTATTTTAAAATTTTCAAGAAGTTTAGAACAATTTCTGATCCTGTTGCTGCTGTTACCTTTGTTCATCTCACCCTCCTGTAGCCTGATTCTTTTCATGTAAAACTTGTATGTTATTTTCAACAGGATTACAGGTTTTGCTTGTAAGCTTCCTGGAGCGTGGGTAATGTATCTTCTTTTCTATCAATCACCTGTTGCATACAGAGGAAGCACAAACAATTTGAAAAAATGTTAAATTATAGTCAGATTTATGCCAATACTTGCTACAGGATGGCATTTTTTGTGTAAAATGCTTGGTCTGGCCACTGATGGAATATGCCTTTTTGCAGTGAGCAAGCCTGTATCACCTTGGTTAAATGTGGTAGCTGTGTTATAAGGTCCCAGGAAACTGTATGTAGGTTTAGGTCTTATGAGCTTACAATAAATCATTGAAGCTGAAAGGCAGTTCTGAGAGCCTTCTGAAATCTTAACCTGAATGGCAGTAAACTTTTCAACTTGAAACTTGTTTGGGACTTTTGGATTGTAAAAGGTACTTTTTTTATTTTAAGCCCCGTGGAAAACAACTTGAGTCATAGCAGTATCTTGTTATATAAAAGGAGGAAAAATAGATATTTTAGGCAAAACCAAATAGGGATCCTGCTGCATCAGATGTTATGGATAGGGTTGCAATTTTCCAAGAAGTTACCATTGTCTGTGTTATTGAAATTGGTTTTCCTGTTTTTTGTTCTCCCTGTTCTATGGTCAGATGGAGTGCTTGCTATAGTGGCATAGTTTTGGGGAAATAGGAAAGGTGGTAATTTTTGGCAAGCATGTAGAAATATCTCTTCTAAAGATAGTGGCTTTCTGCCAGTCTGAATACAGGATTGCCTGTCAGTAACTGAGCTGGTACTCTGCTAGGACCTGCTAAGTTAGTGATGTAGGCTTTTGGGGTGAACACCTGTCTCACAGAATTTTCAGTGTCTCCAACAGGGAAAGAATTTCACTGGCAGAAAACATCCAGATTTTGCCTAACAGTAAAAAAAAAAAAAAAAAAAAAAAAATCAGAAGCGTAGCTTATACTGCTGCAAGAGCTTGGCTCGAGGGTCTGACCTGGGCCTTGCTGAAGGGAGTAGGGTAATACTCTCACTTGAGGCAGGATGGAGAATGTATTAGTTCCACAATTATTAAAAGTATTCCTGGCAATCAACCTACATTTGATTTAGCACTTGCTTTATTCTGTGTTCTGCTGGTAAGGGACTAAAGAATTTTCACAGTGTTACTAAGGCCACATGTGCTTGTTTGATAACACAGCAGGTGAAATTTTTCAGATGAGAAAGAGGGTGGGTGATAATGCTTTTCTCTTGTGCTGATGCAATACTGACTGTTTCATTTAGCAAAGCAAATATCTCACTGAGGTGTATGGACCAAAACACCTGAGGTGTCCCACAGAACCAGTTTCAAGAGAATGTTTTTGCTGTGCAAGAGTCTAACACCCTCAGGAAAGTGGCTTTGCATAGGGAGCCTTCTTCAAAATCATGCTTGGTCTTTCTCTCTAGCCTCCAGGAGCTGCCTCCACAAGGCTGCCCCATTTTGAGCTTGGTAGTGATTCTTTCTGGTGAAGGTCTGGCTGTTTCACAAAGCAGCAAATCTCAGTCCTCAGCGCTGAAACATCCGTTAGTGGGGAGATCTTCCCCTCTGAACACTCCTGCTGCAGCTCTTTCCCTCTTGAACATAACAATGGCCTTGAGCAGCAATAAATCTGTGCTGGGAAAACTCAGCATGTTTGTCAGCATGAGGGAGCACAGCAGAGAAAGGAAATGTCTATGAAACCACAGCTTTTGGTGCTCAAATGTGTGTCTATGCTGGTGAGCAAAAGGGTGTGAGGCCATCTGAAAAGTTAAAAATGCTCCTTTATTTCTCATGGTCTCTGGTAGCTGGTGATCACCTAGGGAAACAGGTTTCAGGAATTGGATAAGGGTCTTCCTGGCTGCCTACAATTTGAATGATGTTGAAGGTTTTTTTGCTCATGGCTTTTTACAGTAGATGGGCATAGTCATTTCAATAGAAATGAAATTCTTTTTATCTAGTTGAGTTCTCTTTTTATAAGCTCTGGTTTGTTCCTATTTAGGTAGTAGAAACCCACATTTTACTGAGAAGTAGGGGTTAAAACAACACCGTGCCTGCCTGGGTTATAAATAATGCAGCAACTTTCTCTTTCCAGTTGTGCTGCTACGTGGTGGTCTTGTGATGAGATGTGTGGCATTGTGAAAGTTTAAGTGGAGCAGAGAAGATCCCTTCTCTCCAGGGATATTTGGAGTTTAGGGTGGACTTGATGATCTCAAAGGTTGTTTTCAACCTAGTTCATTCTGTGATTCTGTGAGTCTGAGTCCAAGGAGTAAGGAGTCAAAGGTTGTGGCTGTTCTGCTCTCACAGCTGTTCTGGGCAGCAGGGCAGCACGTTTCTTTAGTTGTGGCCCTGGAAACACTTCCCTGTTTCTGTAGCCTTAGCCTGCTCAGCCAGAGCTCTGTGGATTAGAGGAAGCCCTGTGCCTGAGGTGGGACAGAGTGTGTGCTGCCCCTTCATGCTGTGACTTCCTGGGCACTGCTTTACACAGCAGCAGGGTATCCTGGCTCCCAAAGTGTTTCTAGGAGTCTGGGCGTGATGTAAAAGTGTAACCGTCACTTGGAAAAAGCGACGGTGAGGCTTGCAGCAACCAGCAAACACTCTTTGGATTAAACAGGATACCACAACAAAGGCTTTAGTCACCCTGATTACTCCCACAAAGAATGCAGGTAGTGGGATCTCTGACTGGGAAAGGTCAGGTCTGCTGTGGTGCGTTGCCTTGTGACTGTGGCAGAGGTTCTCTCCTTCCACAGCAGGGCACCCCAGTAGTCCCTTGGAGCAGAGGGCAGTGCACATGCAAGAGCTCTCTGAAGCACCCAAAAAGTCCCAGAGGTTAACCCCTCCTAGAGTCTCCAGCCCATCTTCCTGCCCAAAATTGGATTTTGGGGTGTATTTCTTCGCAAAAAGGTAAGGAAAAAGCAAAGGAAAACCTCAGATTTCCATGAAGAAGTGCCTGTCAGGCTGAGCATCTCTAAAGCAACCTTTCAACTGAGGCATCAGCAGGCTAGACAGGGCTGTTTGGGTTTTGATGTTTCATTGTAGTGTCCCAGACCAAGTTCCTTCAGACATGGAAGTGTTTGAATGAGGCTTTGCAATATCGGGTGCTAAGCAAAGTGTTGATTTTTTAAAGTATTTTTTTCCAGGTTTCCCCAGAGGTCAAGAATTTGCCAGGTGCATGGGAATGAGGCTATGCTAACTTGGTACAGCAACCCCGGAGAAAAACTTTTCACTTGACCCAGAATTCATATGCTGTGTTCTCACTGCCCAATGTTCTGCATCCCTGCTGGAGTGAGTTTGACTAATCTTTGCCTGTGACTCAGAATGGAGATGTGTTGGAAACCTCTTTTATTTCTTTTTTCCTTTTGAAAAATGATGTGAAAGTTTATCAAACTATGGTTATATGAGAGCTCGGCCAGCCAAATGAGGAAGTAAAACCTTCCTATAAAATGAGTTCTGCCCACTGCACTTATTTGCTCTCAGCTGACATCAGCCTTACCTCTAAATACTGGTGACTTCCTTGTGAGCCTGGTTCTGCTCTGAATCCAGCTCCTGGCTGGAGGATGGTGGGACGACACTGCTGGGGCACAGAAGGAACAGCTGCCAGGTAAGGTACAGAGCAAGAGGGGGTACTTGTGAGCACAGCTCACTCCCTGGGGAGTTTGGCTTTATTATTTTTAGCAAACGTAGCAGGGAAGGTGGGAAAGAAAAAGGCAAATCTTTTTTTTTGTCATCTAGATAACAAATGACTGGAGTTGCTTTGAAGAGTTCATGTGCATATCTCATTTGTGAAAATTATTGTTCTGAAGGTAGAGCAGCCTATCTGCTTTTGGGGGAACACCACATGGCAGGGCTCCAATGGGCTGTCAGTCTTAGGTGGTTTGCAGTGTTATTCTCAGGGGTGAAGGAGGAAGAGGGCTGCAGTGGTCCAGCCCTGGCATGTGAGGGGCAACACTACGGTGGCAGGGAGCTGTAGCTGTGCTCCCTGTGCTGCTCAGCATACATATGAATTTTAGAGAAGACCTAGACCTGCTCTGCCTTGACCAGTGTCTGAGGCTGTGTCCCCTCGGCCTGTGCTTGGGCAGAAGAGGTCTTGGGGGGGAATTTGAGGAGCCCTAACTCCCTCTGAGTCAAACTGGTGTGGCCTGAAGCTGCTGGAGGTGCTGCTCTGGCTGGTTGGAAGGATAAAGAAAAATTATTCTTTAAAGTCATTCAAGATGTAGTAGTTACTATCACTCCTTTGGAAAATTGTTCTCAATTATAATTTTCTAATCTTAAAAATCCATCAAAATATACTACACGCAGAAAACCATAAGAGGTCTTTCGATTTTTTTCGTCAAAAGTACTCATTGAAATGTTAACATTCTAAAATGTTAGGACTGAAATGGAATTTTGGAAACCTGACTGAAGCCATTTGTTTTCTGTGTGTGTATGTGTAAGAGGAGTCACACCACCACAGAAAGAGTGCTTTTTAAGCTAGAACATAGGATGGGCACACCATTATCTGTGGATAAATTATTCTATGAAATGAGAAGACTTCGGCTTTCAGTGGAGTGAAAACAAAAACAGCTTCCAGTGGGATCGGCTGAGATGAAGGGAGGAAAGTGGCAGGAGGAAATCTAAGTAGTTTGCAAATGAAGGTCATAAAGTTTATAAATGGAATTTCACAACCTGTTTGTGATAGCAAAAGCTGAACTCTGTGATACACAATTTCTCCTCTTGTCATGTTTTTTGTGCCGGTTATAAGCAGCCAGCTGACCTGCTGGACTTGGGCACACTCCTGGCTGTTTACTAATGTGGAAGTCAGGGATTTTATGGCCCTTTAATGCCTCCTTGGAAGGGTGACCTCAGTGTTTTCTGCAACTAAGGCTTCCATCTCAGTTTTTCCAAATTGTTCTCTCTGTGGTGAAAACCCTGCAGAGACTGTATCACCCATTTTTAATGTTTGGCCACACTGCAGCAGAAATCCAGTGGTTAACTTTGCAGAATTACCATAGTGCTGGTGATGGCTGACACTGCGTCACATCAACCCCAGGCAGCCATCCAGAGCTCCCATGCTTACCAAGCCAAAGGGATTCACTGCTTGCACAGAAGGATCAAGCCTTGCAAAAAGAAGCAAAGGGTGCAGACATGGACTACGGGCTTGGTGCTGCCTGGGAGGGAGCTAGAAAGGTGTTGTGGTGAACAACCTTCATCCAGCAGCTGCTCATGTACGCTGGAGGCTGCGAGGTGGACATGGCCTCTGCCCCCTCTGCAGCTGGAAAGATTGCTGGTAAAATTCTGAAGGATTGAATCAAACCTAATCTCAGGTGAAATCCAGGACAAATGTCCATGCAACACAATGTGAGGCTAACGTGAGAAATTGTTCTGATAGTAAAGGAAAGGGGAAAATAAAAAAAAAAAAAAAAAAAGAAAAGGAATCAGACTAGACAGAAGTATAAGTTTGAAAACAATTGTAATGGCTATTCAAATATGTGGTAAATATTTTCTTTTCAACCTGACGACAGATACTAAGAAAAGTTTTTAATTAACAATCATTTATTTTAAAAATCTAGGCATTAAAAAATCAAGTAGTACACTTGAAGTGTTTGGAGCCACTGATGGCATACCTGGAAGCAAGTTTTACTGTGATTCTAGCCCAGATGTGACTGCTTCTCCTTTACTTGGTTACATCAATGTACTTCAGCTCAGACAGTAGCTGTTTCAAAGATGAGAAAACATTTCAAAAATGAAAAAGCAGGCAAATACATTTTCATCTTTAGTCAATGAATTAAAAATCAGGATTAGATGTGAAAATTGTTACAGAGTGCACTGTGAGGAAAACAGCCACTGACTGAAATAAGCAATGCTTTAGTTTAGATAGAAAAATACACATGGTAACTGTTTTCCCCTTACAGATATGACATATTTAAGGTATGTTTTATTATACTGATGCTGTTTGTCATTTTTAACAGAGTGCCAGATTTCCCCCACAGAATACCTGAAATTTATAAAGCTACATAGAAAAGTAAAGATCAAAGTTTCACGAGGTGAGATTATAACTAATTATGTTTTCCTCCGGAACTAATCACTTTTAAATTAACTTAGGCATGGATTTCTTCTGCACAGCCTAAGAGGGCTCTTATGCCTTGGGGAGGAGCTTCACTCTGAATCCTCTCCCAGCTGCTTGTTTCCAGAAGCTCCATGCCTTCTTTCATGGTTTCAGCTTCTGGCTCCTGGGGTGGGCACTGCTGGGCAGGGAGTGGCTGGCGGGCTGGGAAGAGGAGCTGGTGGGTGGGATGCAGTTCTGGCTCTGGGCTCGGCATGGAGGGGGTTGTTTGGTCACTGAATTCTGCATCTGACCACAATCAGCAAAGGGAAGAGGGCCAACCTTGCATCCCTCGTGTGGGTAGAAGAACCAGCCATAGCTTTTAACCAGGTAGCACCAAAAATTGCAGTGATGTAGCAAGAGATGCTTTAGTGCAAGTGAGTCAACAGTGACTGAAGGTGTTTGGCTTGATGGTTGAGTGTCACCCTGTGTGTTCTGTGTCATGCTTGTGCTTAGGCAGCTCTGGGCATCCCTGACTATGCTGCCCATCACCTTCATTCATTGGGTAGACCAGATGTGTACGTAGTACAATTCTGGAGAATATCAAGTAGGTTTTTGCTGCTTTTGCACAGTCATTTCTGAATTACCTTGATAATATGCATAAGTGAAATTGAAACTGCTTTCTGAATCACCTGCTTCAAAGCACCATCCCGACAGCTTTCAAAAAAACAAGCTGCTTCTCTGAAAATAAAAGCCCTCACTGAAACAGCAAATAACAGGAAAATGATGTCAGACATCATTAGAACTGATGAGTGACAGAATTTCAGTATTTATGTCTGTATATGCACAGACAAAAACATAGTAGGAAAGATAAAACTATTTTTAAAAAGTCGGTTTCTAGGTACTTTGCAAACAGCACGTTTCCTTAAATCACTGGATGAAATTTGCTATGCTTGTGAAGTTGCTATGGCATCTGAGCCCATCCAGTAAAATTTGACAGATATTTATCTGGGGCTGGCAAACCACACAGCAGATTGAAAATCCCCTTTGTATCATTTCCTGTGAAATAAGTCTGAAGAAGCAACTCACGCATGCAGCCTGTCTGCGTGCAGGCAGGCTGGCATAGCTCACCAAGTAAGGTGACACCTGTCTGACATAATGTTTGGAGAGTGACGAACATTGCATGGGACACTCTGGTGCTTTTATGATTAAGAGTGGACCAGAACAATGCTTGATGCTGAGGGAAGACTGGGCAGTCTCCTCAGAGAGAAGACAGCTGATCTGTTGGTCTCTGCTGTGCACTAGGCAAGGAGCTGAGACAATTGCATGTCCTTCCTTAATGCTTGTGTTTTGTTGTTGCTACTCTTTCCCTCCCTAAAGCTGATGCCTGTGGGACACAGCTGGGAAGACAGGATCATCAGGTTTAAAGGAACGTAAATGCCTGCTAAAATGGCACTGGCCAGTTCACTTTCTAGCAAAGCAGCACCACCACACTCCAGAAAAGTTCCTGCAGCAGGGGTGGAAGTGCACCAGAGCAAGATGGATTTTTTCTGCAAGCTGGGCTATGGTAAGCAGGACATCTGCAAAGTGCTGGAGAACCTGGGCCAAGAGGCCCTGGAGGATGATGTGCTGAAAGAGCTAATTCGGATGGGGAGCAAGCCTCAGGCTCTGGAGAACCAGGCTCAGCCTTCCCAGCTGAAGCTGGTTGCCCGTGGATCGTGCAGCAGCACAGCGGGGCTGGAGGGGCTCGGAGAAGATGGGAGCGATTCTTGCGGCTCCCTGAGACCCATCGTGATCGATGGCAGCAATGTTGCAATGAGGTAAGCTGCCTGGAAGGCATCTCTCTTCCTCTGAAGCTTTTGAATTTTAAAACTGATGCCTTGAAGTGTGTTTTTCCTTCAGGTGAGAGGTGCATTGATGCATTTGATGTATGAACAATTGCTTTTTCCTGTTCTTTGGCTGATGCACAGCTTTTAAGGACCTGCTGTCTCGATGCCCATGAATATGCACATCACATGCAATTACTGGGTCACTCTGCATTCTGACATTTTATAAGGCTGTCTCTGTCCACTGTTTGTGGCAGTGTCTCTCCCTTTGAGCTCGCCATTGAATTACCTCAACCCCCCTTTTCAAATGGGCACCTAGGATTTCTAAACCTGAGATGTTTCCAGGGAAAATCTGATGAACAGATAGACAGACCACCCAGCTAATCTAAGGAGAGGGGAAATAAAGTCAGGTGGATGTGGTTTCTAAAAATATCACAATTGTACCACTTTGACTTGCAAGTAAACTCCAAAAATGTTCCCAGCTTGTATAAGTTTTGTTGGTTTTCAATTTGGCTTTCCAATTTAGGGAAATATCAGGGAATTACTAGTTGACTTGTATTTAATAGATTAATTTCCTCCTTAGTCATTCTGTTTCTGGGAAATGTCACATCAACCCATGCTGGCCAATTACATTTCCTGAGCAGTGCCCTGGCACTGTGAAAGCACTCTTACAGATGGGGAGCCTGGCATGTCCCTGTGGATGGGATGTCCAAAGACAGAAGTGGGTTGGCCTCTGTTTAGCCAAGCAATACAGAGCCAAGAGTCCAGGATGCACTGGCTATCCATCTGTTTTCTCTGTTAATTTCTTTGTCCACTCAGCAGGGCCAAGCCCATCCCTGCAGGCTGGGACAGGGCAAAGAAAGGCTTCCTCCTTCTCTTAGCTGTCTTGTGAGGTGAGATGAGACCATATCCCCTCTGGTTAGAGAGAAAAGTGACCAAGCACATCCAGAGCAACTGGAGACTAAGCAAATTATGCCATCTTGTGAGTGAAGGGAGGAACCCCAGCCAAAACCAAGAGGTTCCCTGCTCAAGGCAGCTCATGATGAGTGTGAAATACACAACAGAGCAAACTTGTTTGGCCTTGTCTGGGCCATCAGCTTGGTAGCCAGGAGTTAGGATCTCCTCCCCTGCTTTGCCTCTTCACCCAAGCCCCTCCTCAGGGTGTCTTTCTTGCCTCTCTGCTAAAGAACTGAGCACCCACTCAGGCAGTGTGGCTGAGCTGATCACCCACCCTTTCATTGTGCCTTATTACCCACGATGGGCCATGGGCTCTGTTCTCAGCGCTCCTGCCACAGCAGATTTAGGTTTCAGAAAGGCAAAGGTTTTACAGCTCTTCACAGACATCCCAACCTCTGTCTTGATAATGACTAGGTGGATGATGGAGGAGACTATTGAGCTTGTCAGTTCAGCTGGTACTGAAAAGGCGCAGCCTGGAAGGAGCTGCTTTCCTCTCCTGGATGCCTTTCAAAGTGGTGCTGAATGGCATTTGCTTTGGCTAATGGCCTGGTCAGTGCTTTCAGTATCCTTGCTTTAGTTTTTCTGGTTTGCTGCTGTCAGACAGAGAAGGACTGTTTGCAGATGTCAGGGGAAATGAATGTTAGGTTTCCTTTCTGGGGAAATCTTCATCATCATCAACACTGACCACCACAAAAGTGCAGCAGAAGCGCAGTTTAGGAATGAAGCAATCAAGAAGTTAGAGCTTCAAGTGGCAGCTGTGTGTGTGGAGAAAAATATCTCGAGCATTTATATTTATATCTTAGGACTGGTGTTTCTGGAGCATTTTGGAGTTGACATTGAGGGCCCACGGTAGAGTGCAAACTTTTACAAAGGATGTATATGCCCCAGGGTAATAAAGCAACTGATTCGGCAGTCTCCAGCCATCAACCAGCCTTCCCAGAGAAGCTGAATGGAAAACAACCTTGCCTTCAGCCAGTCTCACTCATCAAACATCTCAGTACACTTTGTGTTTCCATAAGATGTAATGAGAAATTTCACCACCTGCCAGCCTGTCCATGGGAAGTTTAGCAAGGCTGGTGAAAAAAATAAATGGAGTTGTGTTAATAGGAAAAGGGAAGTGTCATAAGCATCTTCACTGCACACAGAGGAGGCTGCTATCTCCTCTAGTGCTTGCACTTACACCTAATTTTAAAGCTGTGGTAGCTACAGAGGCCTATTCCTAGGCCTTTCTGACAAAGCTTTGGCTGATGCTGTGTCATGACCAGGTAGAGATGGAGAAAACTTGCAGTTTTCACAAGAAGATGGTTTGCCTAAACTTCCTCTCAAAGGAGTTGGAATGGCACAATTTAAAAATGACTTTGCTGCATGCTAATGATGGATTAACTGCTGGAGTCACAAAGACATCAAATTGCTGCTTCATTTTCTGAGAGATGGGCCCTGCTGCTCTGTGACTCAAGTGCAGTGTAGCAGGAGGGAGAGATGAGATGGGGCTATGACAGATCATGGGTGGCTTATGGTCCATGGACTCTGTGGTTGCGTGGGAGCCAGTCTGTGCCCAGCAGGGAGGATGGAAAGCTCTGCTCCATTGCACAGCAGCCCCTGGTGTTTGGTGTGGAGGTGCAGCCTCCCACATGTGTACAGACTCGTTCAGACAGCCCCAGGTCTGGCTGTAGCAGGGTAACAGCAGCTGGATTAGCAGATAATGCTGAGGAGCAGTTCCAGGTGCCTCATCTTCCTTGTTCCACTCAGCCTTTTGGCTGACTCACTTGTGCTTGAGTACTTTACTTTCTGCACTGGGATACATCTAGAACTGCCTTCCTAAAGCTCACAGGATTATATATACAAGTAGTCAACATTTAAGAAGGCTGTTGCTGAACTTCATTTGAGTTCTGGCATCAAAGATGTACCTGGACTGCCTTTTAAAAGCAGTTGTCTGAAAAAGTCACCCAAACTTCCAATTCAACAGTGATGTTATGAATGAATAGCCTGAATGAATAGCCTGGGAAGATCCTATCATTTAAAACCATACGAAACAGCTGTTCTAAAATGGAAATTAGGTAGGCCAAGCACTTCAGACCATTTACTATTGCTAAGGGTTTTAAATGGCTTCTCATTGCTTTGGTAGCTCATAATAGGCAACCAGGTTTCTTCCTACAAATTGTGCTATTTTTCATCTGTGGTCACCATTTCAGGACAGAAGCTTTTATTTGGTATCAAATGGAGCTTTGGTTATGAGGCTGGTATAGACAGATCCTAGAGAGGAATCCCTGTGGGGTGGTGGTGGGAGGCTCATTTAAGGCAGTGGCATCACCCTTGCCTGGTCTGGCAGTGCAGGTGGGTGTAGCAGCCAAGAGAGTCACTCACAAGGGCTTTTTGCAGAGGTGAAAGCCTGAGCAAGACTGGCAGAGTTATGCAGAAAGGTCAAAGTAGAAGGATGAGCATTCTGTAGAGACTGTGAAGGCATTTATCCATTTAGGACTTTGTGTACAGTTTATTTTAGGACTTTGTGTACAGTTTTTGTTTTAGTTTCTTTGTGCAGAGATAGTTAACAAACTACCTTCCTTTACACATACACTGCACTGTAATCAAATTTTAGATAAGTGAATGCTTGGAACTTTCAGGGAAGCTGAGACATTTAGAAGGCTATCACCCCAAGTTTTCCTTGAGGTTATTTTCTGTCTTATGCTGCATATTGAATTCTTCAGAACCCACCTTGCTGGCACTTCTAGAACACTTGTCTTAGGGCTTTCCTACCTCTCTGTGGAATTAAGAAAATATCCATCAACTAGAGCAAGATAAAAGCGGGCCTGAGGTGCCTGGGGCCATCTCCACTGATGTCTTGTCCCTTTTTTGGTTCTCTGTGTTTCCTATCCTGCTTCTTACAATTTTTCTTCCCCCATATTATGTCTCATGTTTCCAAAAAAAGATCACCAGTGGAGTGTCCTGTGATTACACCTGCAGCCACTTCAGCCATTAAAATCTCTAATGGCCCTGTTACCACAGAAGAAAATTCCCACATTTTATTTCTCACAGGAGAGCCTCAGGGGTTTCTGCTTGTGCAGGAAGAAACTCTCACTCCTCAAACTCCTTTATTCAGACAAGACATGTGAAGGGTTTGACAAGGCCCAAGATCTCCTTGGTATTTTAGAACTTAAGTCCATCCAGATACAGATGGAAGGAATAGGCTTGGGTCAGAGAAATGGGGTATAGGATACCTCTGTTTTTAAGTATCCAAACTGCTTCAGATAAATCTTTGGCTCTGCTGGAAGGGGGTGTTTGGATCTGTCCCACCAGGACACCCTGCCAGGTTGTCTTCTTGGAAACTGCTGAATGACACAAAAGCTGTTTATTTTGCCTTTTCATTACTGGCTCAGTTAAAGAGAACTCTTAGCTTCATAAAAGCTTTGCCTCATCATCCTCTCTCTTTCTTTATAGTCATGGAAACAAGGAGGTGTTCTCCTGCTGGGGGATCCAGCTGGCAGTGGATTGGTTTCGAGAGAGGGGGCACACTTACATCAAGGTTTTTGTCCCACTCTGGAGAAAGGAGCACCCTCGACAAGACAGCCCCATTGCAGGTAGGTCGCCATCCATTTGGCAACCATCAGGTGCAGTCTGGAGACAGAGGGGGTGTCAAGAGCCCAGTACAGTTTTTTTCCCTGTAAAGACAAGCACAGTGCAAGTTGTGTTTTAGGCTTCCCTCACTTAAATGAGTCATTAATTCATTGCCCCATTCAGTGCTCCTGGCCAGCAGCTAAAACTGCTTAGGAGGCTTTGTCCCACTGCCTTAAACCTTCTGCTTAACAAGCACAAGGTGCTGCCAAGCTGAGTTAAAGAAGGAGTTTGTCAGCTTGCAATGACTCTGGGAAGCTTTTGAGGTGTGCCAGGAGACAGTGATGTTCATTACTGCATGACTATTATCTGCCAGCCTGCTACCCAACACAGAGGGTGAATGGGTTGCCCTCCCAGGAGAAGAAAATGCATCAGCAGAAGTCTGTGGAGGGGAGTGAGACTCAGTTTGTCTGGAAATAGATCAGTGAGGTTTTGTGCCAGCAGCTTGGTGTCTGCAGATGAGGCGGATCTGCCTTCCTGCAGAGAAGGAATGGCAAGAGGTCAGAGTGTCCTCAACAGCAGCAAAAGAAATTTATTTATGTATTCTATCACACACATTCAATCTCCAGGTAAAACTTACATCAGGGCTGGTTATGAGCCTTCTGGCATCCAGCAGGGTAAAAAGAGCACTGCAGGGATTCAGTATCAGAGTCTGGTGTAGAATTCAAGGCATTCTTTTACAGATAAGACTTAAAAGTCAGAAAAGGGTGTCTCAAGATTTACAAGTTGATGTTTTTGTAAAAGGTCTAATTCTCAAGTTGCCAAATAACCACCAGATATCATTGCATCTGAAAATTGCACCATGAGCTTCCTAAAGTGCTGAAACATCTTTAGATCCTGTAGGTTTCTAGCAGACAACTGAGACCGGGGCATTATTAATGAATTAGTTTCTCTTTTATTTTTTGCTTCCCTCATCTACTTCTGCCAATTCCCCCACCAGATCAGCACATTCTTGAGGAGCTGGAAAAGCAATCTGTCCTCATCTACACACCCTCTCGGAAGGTGAAAGGCAAGAGGGTGGTTTGCTATGACGATCGCTACATAGTGAAAGTTGCTTATGAGAAGGACGGAGTCATTGTTTCCAATGACCACTACCGGGATCTCCAAAATGAAAACCCCGAGTGGAAATGGTTCATTGAGCAGCGACTACTCATGTACTCTTTTGTCAGTAACAGGTAAGAGATGGATGGTGTTATGGAATCTAGAATTTAAACAGTAGGGGCCAAGGCAGGTCTAGCATCAGAATACTTCCCACCAGGAGCAGAACACATGAGCCTTTTTATGAAAGGAATTTACTGCAGCTTTTCTTATCTCATTTCTGGAGTTTCCTACTCCCTCAGCTTTGGTCTTAAAACCTCCCATGACACTTTTCTATGAACCTTTCTATTTGAATGGCAGCATTAATGACTGGCTTTGCTTCTTTCCAATCCAATTTGTGATGTTAAAACAAGGGTCGGTGTCTTTTAATTTCTATTTCCTGTAAGAAGCAGAATTAAATCCATGAGAGGAGGCTGACTGGCAGTATTTTTAATTCCCCTACATGGCAAAATAGGACTTTTCCCTGTGTTTCTGCAATCATAGATTGCTAGAAGAGACAAGAATCTGGCCTCTCTGGCCCTGCCCAGACAAAGGTTTCATTCAGGCATTTGCACCACAGCTGTGAGGCTGAGCTGAGGGCTCCTCAGTCTGTTCATACTAACCTCTCCTCTCTCCTGAGTGTCCTAATAGCTGAGGTGTCCAGGGGAAGTGCACTTCACTGAAACATCCAGTGTGCACAGGCATGTGCTTACATCCGTGACTTTTTCACTTTTCCAGGTTTATGCCTCCCGATGATCCATTAGGCCGGCACGGACCCACCTTAAGTAACTTCCTCAGCAAAAAGCCAGTGCTTCCTGAAAAAAAATGGCAGTCTTGCCCTTATGGTGAGTTTCTCCCCATGCTGTGAACTGCCCCTGCTCCCCAGCCACGCTTTCCCTCAGCTAGGGGCCACTGCCACGTGCTCTCCTGATTCGTGTGGTAGGGGCTCAGGCTGGGGTTGCTCAAAGGTGTGATACTTTTTTCCCCTCCTGCTTCAGTGGCTCCAGCCCCAGCAAAGGCAGCAGATGTTTCTGGCCCCTCCATCCTTGCCTGCACACAGCCCCCACGGGCACCGTGGCTGTGCTGGCCATCCTGCCTGCACACATTTCTCACTTTGTGGATTTTGCTTGCAGCACTTGGGAATGGCCATCCAAACACTTTCCCTCTCTCCCCTCCCGACAGTCCCCTAGCAATGTGCAGGTTTCTCAGAGGCAAATCCCTATGCCATTTTTTAAAGCAACCTTTTGTAGCAGCAGGCCTCCTAGCCCACCCAGTGCAGGAACTGAGACATGAATAGCAGACAATTCTAAAATAGCAGAGACTTCCTTTCACTGCTGCTTCACCCTGCTATTAATATCAGCAATATTTAAATCTGGAGTCAACAGTACTGAGTTTGAAAATAGTACTTCCCCTTTTTTCTGTGTTCATCACACCCAGTGCTGGGGAGAAGTGATGTGTGCATTAATTGATGTTGGTGCTAGTGACAACTTGATGCCTGATTTGTTTTTATTCTTTCAGGTAAAAAATGCACCTATGGCAATAAATGCAAATTTTACCATCCAGAGAGACACCATCAAGCACAGCTTTCAGTTGCCGATGAGCTCAGGGCCAAAACAAAGGTCCTGTTAGCCCCGGGGAAAGCGGAGGAGAGGTGTCAGTGCTCACGGCACGCAGCCAGAGGAGAGCCTGCACCCCGCGATGCCAGCGCAGAAACTCTGCGGGAAGCCAGAGGCCGCTCCGCGCCTTCCTGCTACCCAGGCAGGGCCCAGGGGAGCTGTTCAGAGCAGACATTCCGTGCCTGGACCAGCAGTCCTGGCTCTGACCTGCGGCTGGAGCAGCGCTTGCCACAGCCGGAGCCGCTCCTGGAGAAGATGTCAGCGGTGTCCATCGGTGACGACACCTACGGCTGCAACTGGTCCTTGTGCACCTCTCAGGACAGCGGGGTCATGGACAGCCCTCACCCCTGCGCTGGCCTCAGGCACGAACTGTTCTCACTTCATCACCCTCAGAGCTTGCACCACACCGGCTCGCCCAGGTGCCCTTTCCAGCCAGGAGTGCTCCCACCTGTGCCAGGCGGGATGTGCCCAGAGCACAGCTGGGCTCAGGAGCGCCGTGCCGTGCAGGGAACAGGTCACAGGAGCCCCTCCATCCCTCGTGGTGCTCAGCACGAACAGCCCCTGGAGACCCAGCAGCCTGTTCTGCTGCAGTGCACGGCTCTGTCCCCCGGCAGCCTTCCCCCGTACGGCGAGCACCAGCTGCAGCAGCGCCGCTCTTTCCACAGCCCGCCCTCGGGGCAGCCCCTTCAGCTGGATTCCAGCAAGGGAACGGGCTTGTTTCAGAAAGCCCGTGCTTACCCCAGTGCCTCTTACAGGGACTACTGGCCCATCCCAGCTGCAAGGCCACCCTCTGCCCAGCAAATAAACATACAGAGGGAGCTGTGCTCCCCTTATCCTTACAGTGTGAAGGGCCAGCTCATGAGCTTGTACCCCAGTATCCAGGATAGGGGGACTGGAGCACCTCCCCTATGAAGAAAGGCTAGGGAAGTTGGGGCTGTTCAGCCTGGAGAAGAGAAGGCTGCATGGAGACCTTATAGAAACCTTCCAATATCTGAAGGGAGCTTACAAGGAAGCTGGAGAGGGACAATTAACCAGGAATTCTAGTGATAGGACACAGGGGGATGGCTTCAAACTAAGAGGGAGTAGCTTTAGATTAGATTTTAGGATGAAATTCTTAATTGTGTGGGTGGTGAGGCACTAGAACACGTTGCTCAGAAAAGTTGTGGATGCCCTATCCCTGGAAGTGTTTAAGGCCAGGTTCGGTGGGCTCTGAGCAATCTGGTGAAAGGTGTCCCTGCCCACGGCAGCAGGATTGTCGGAACTGGATAATCTTTTAGGTCACTTCCAACTCAAACAATTCTGTGATTCTATGATGTTGCCTGCTGGACTTTAAAGCTTCAAAGACATAGAAACTTGTGAACACTCCAGAGTAAACCATTCCCAATAAGCACAAGTCCTAAGGCAAGAAGCTATTCTGAGGCTTAACAAAGTGGTTTTAGAGGGCAAGGATTACAGCTGCTCAAGGAATACCAGTATAAGCATCAAGTCAAGGCAAAGGCTGTCATCCACGGCAGTGGGATGGCATTCCACCTCCCCTGGAAGACAACAGGAGAGCTCAGGGTTACTGGGCTGTCAGCATTTGAACCTCACTCGTGACTGGATTCAGGATTGCACAGATTTTCAGTAACACCCTGAAACACTAGACACGTTTTTAGAGTCCCAACCTATTGTTCAACTTCTGTAGGAGAACTGTGCTCCCAGTCAAGGGCTCTCCCGTGACCTGCCTGTCGCTCCTTGCTCAGTTAGCACAGAGGATGATTTGGCATGTTCCCCTAGCACAGGGCTGTGCCTTCTGCTAGAAGGCAGCTTTGGGTGCCTGTCATTACCTGATTCAAACCCAACCTGCTGTCAGTGAGCTTTCAAAGCTGCATCTTGGGCTTCTAAAGCAATGCTGAGAGCAGACAAACCACCAGCAGTGGGGCTGGAGGTACAGCAGAGCACCCGAAGGAAAGCACAGGGACATTTCTCAGAAAAGGGACACAGACAGCATAAATCAAATCAGGGAAGTCATCCTCAGCATAAGTCCTGGTGTGGACTGAGGGCTCGGGTTGGTGATTAAAAAATCCAGAAGTCCAGCCGATGCTAAAGAGAAAACAACAACAACAACAACAAAAACCAAAAAAAACCCAAAACAACCCCCCCCCCAAAAAAACCAAAACCCCCCAAAAAACAACAAAAAAACCCAACAACAAAACCACCAAAACTTAAAAGTGTCTCCTGTATTGATCAAGAAATCTATTATTGACTTAACCCTTAATTACCAAATGTGGCCCCCACAATGCAATTATACAGGAAATTATGTTCTGTTAGGACATGTTTGATTTTCAGTAAGCTGTAAAGCTGCTAATCTCTGCATTATTCCACTGAATGGTTCAGGTTATGATTCAAATAGTAAGGCTGATCCTGAAGGTTTTTGGCATTAAACCAAAGTTTAAGTATGTCAGTATGACATGTTTTTAAAATGCTTTAACATATTATAAAATGTTTATCTATAACAACTTGTTCTCAATAATGTCTTCTTAATTTTCTGGGTTTTACTTAGATGGTGGTGGTTTTTTGTTATTTTGTTTAGTTTTTGGTTTTGTTTGCTTTCTCCTCTTCGAACTGATGCTTCAGCATTCAGGTGGGATTGTCAAGCTCTCTGACCCTGCAGTATCTCATTTCTCTGAAGTGCAGTGTTGTTAGTTCCAGGCAGGAATTAAGCATGGTCCTCGATGAGATGTTGGAATTCTACTGCTTTCACAAAGGTAGCAGTAATTTACCCTTAGTGACATTATCACACAATGCGTTTTTTTGAAAGCAATGATAGTTTCACCAATTTCCCTTTGGAAACCACTACCAGCTTTTTTTTTTTTTTTTTTTTTTTTTTTTTTTTTTTTTTTTTTTTTTTTTGTGATGATGTTTGAAGAATCTACAGAAAATAAGTATACTGTATCTGTTCAATTTCTTATGCCCCTGTGGCTGGCTCCAAGAAACAGCAATTTGGATTTTGGAGGTATGACTTACGTCCACAGAACACGACAGTTTTTTCCACGTGTCCTATGGATTGCTGGAATGCCCTATAAATTTATCCACTACATACTACAAAAGGGTTAGAAGTTGCCTTACAGCAAAACTATGGAAAAAATTCTCTGTGATATGCCTTGAAAAATACTGGAGACAAAGTGTAATGCCGAGTGGAAAAATACCTTCCACCCACTCAAACAAAGCAAGTTCCAAATGGCAGCATTCAGAAAACACACACACAGAGCAATGGAGCAGGATGTAACTGTACATGCCAACATTAATTTTCTTGTCTGGCATGCAAGTTACATATTTCAATACACAAAGCATTGAAAAATCCATAGGAAAATTGGCACACTGCCTTTATGTGGTGCCCTCGGCTTGCTGGAGACATACAAAAACTTTTTTCCTTTGAGGATGCACAGGAATTTGGTGGTTGTTCAAAAACCCTGTCAATGTTTAATATTTTTTTTTCCTTTTCATTTCTGTCATATTTACTGAGGAATCTTTTTGTAAAATACATAGAATGAGCACTCTGCTGAGAAAGTGTCTGAGAAAATAAATCAGACTTTGGTGCTAAACAGAACTTGATTTCTCTTGGCCCTTGTGCTCACCAGAGGGTTTTTTCTCATGGGGACTTTGTTGGAAGGGCAGCTCAGCAGCAGCGCTGTGTCAGTGCCTGAGAGGAGCTCTGCTGCTGGCCAGGAGCCCACAGAAAGCAGGGACTGTTTCCCTGTTCCACCACAGCACGAGCACACGGGGCTCTGGAGCTCCTGCTGCAGGGCGTTTTGCACTTTCCAAAGCAGGGATTTCTATTTGCCTTTGTCAGCCCCTGGAGCAAGGGAAAGGGCTGCGAACAGAAAAAAGGCGGCAGCTCTTGGACAGAGGGGTAAGAGGTTGTTGCTATTTGGTATCTCTGCTGAGATGCATTTGAGGCCAGCTCTCGCTGCCAAGTTGCAAATGAACCCATAAATCTTAACAGGCTTAGAAAGCCCTTGATGTTCTTTGCTTTTTGGTTGTCAAGACTCTTGTAGAAGAAGCTGGAAGCACTGAGGGCAATCTTCCAGGAGATGGGCTGCTTTCCCAAGGGAGATTTACAGAGTTGCCAAGTTCATTTAAAGAAAGAAAGAAAAAAAAATTTAAAAAATCCTCTTCCTTTCTCTACACTCAGCCTTTCCCAAAAAGGCAGAAAGCCAGAGACTCCCTCCCTTGCAAGGGGTGAGGGAAACCATACACAAATATTTCACTAAAAAGTCTTGGGTCACCCCTGCAACAGCTCCTCAGCACAGGAAGGGGGAGAGAGGGTGCTCTTTCCAGCACCTCCCTCCACCTCCTCTAAAATACAGAAATCTCTCCTTTGCAATGGATGACAAGCTTACTAATGGGGTGAACTGAGGTACCATAAGAATTAATGCCAGAGAACAGTCTATAAAGTAGATAATCTTGCTGGGTATCAAACACTTGTATTTGCCAATTATTCTGAGAAGTTTTCATAAGCAAACATTTGAACTAATCACAAAAACTAAACAGAACATGACTCCTCTCCACCTTAAAAACTATTGGACTGCCAGGGAAGAACAAGGCCTGTACTTCACCAAACATGACAGATCTCTGCACTCACTCATGTATACACAAGACTGCTGTAGGATCTGTCTCCCATGCACTGGTGGGACTGGGATGCTTTGAACTCTTGAGAAGAGTTTAATATTACAGCACCATTAGCATTATTAAGAAGCTGCTATGACTTGAAATTGATAGCAAAGGGATTTTTTTATAGTATTTTAGCCACATCCCTTCTCCACCCCAGCTGGCCTCACTGCCTTGAAGTTTTGCAGCAGGCTCAGAGGAGCTCTTCAGTGAGATGTGCTGATGTGCTGACTTGGCCAATGCAACCCAAACAGATGTGCAAGTGGAGCAGAGCAGAGAGTGAACACAGTGATTTGTGGGGACAGCACACACTTGGCAGGGAGCCAGAGAGTCAGGACAGAGCATGCAGGGCTTTGAGAGTGGTCAGGAAACTGGATGATGTGCATGAATGGTGGCATCAGGATTGTTCACCCTAGCCACACTGCCAGCTCCTCCTCTTTCCCTGAGCCAAACTGTTTTCTTGTCTTCCCTTTCTTCTCCCATCCTTGTTGGGCTCAGGATTTCCATTGCACCTACAGTTCCCTGGTTTTGGCATTGAAGGGAATTACTAACACTGCTGGTTCCATACAGAAGACAAATGGGTATCAGCACACTTGATGGCAGGAGAAAAACCTAAACTAGGAGGAGGCAGCAAAATAGGGATGGCATAAAAAATGCCATACTGAACAAACATGTAGATTTTCTCAAGAAAAAAAACCCAAAAGAAATTAATGAATAGTAGAGGTTGACTAAGCAAGTACTGAATGGAACATACAGTAGGATGAACCTTGGAAAGGAGCTGCTGTGCAAAGCAAGACTGGAAAAGGTGTCTGCCACCCATCTGCACACTTGCAAGACTGAGCAAAGCAAGGCCAGCTCTCCTGTGGCTCTCAGCTTGCCAAATTTAGAATCTGTAATTTAATATCTGCAGAGACTCCAAACAACTGAGAAAAGTGCTAAATAAGAAGCAGCATCAGCTGTAGTAACCAAATGAGCTACAACACTGAACACGGAGTCAAGACAAAGATAACTTCACTGTCTGGTGATTTTGTTTCCAGATTAGACTTCATTTTACTACAGGAATTTAAGTTCTCCTGGCATGGTCAGGAGGAGAACTGTGCAGAGACCAGAGCTGCCCACAAGGACTAAAGAACAACCAAGGCTTGCCAAGCTGGGGGCATCAGGAGAAGCCTAGAGGAATCTGATGGCTTTTCCTAATTGAAATGGTAAATGGCAAAATGTACTTCATAAATAAAACCACATTCTCCACCTTACAGGGAAATCTAAATCCTAAGAAGTGCCATGATGCCCTGGCAAAGGCTGCAGTTCATCCCCTCACTGCTCCAAAAGTGGTGCTAAGGAAAATTTAGCAGGGAAGCAGGCTATGATTTGTTATTGCCAAAATATACACAGGCATTGGCAGACAATTATAAGTGTTACTCAAAACCATCATCAGAATGAGAAATACTGAGTTCTCCCCACAGGAGGTCCTGTTAGGAAGAAGCTGAAGTGAATACAGAAGCTTGTAAAATTGTTATTTCCAGCAGGGAAACATTCTCGGAGAACTTCAGCATCTGCATATCCTTTTGTTCATAACGTAATGTATGACATGTGGTGGATTTGGAGCCCTGGCTTCACTTAAAGAAGCAGATGGAAGATCTTTAAATCTTTGGAGCATCTTACCTAGGTCATATTTAAGCCTTGCAGAAGGTGAAGGAAAGTGAATATCAGTTTACACTGAAGTTCAACAATATTATGGGGGAAAAAATGGGCAGATAATCCAATTTTCTACATCTGCAGAAAAGTAGAAAAATATTCACTAGTGGTTATTTCTGTTCATTTTCTATGATATTGATAAGCAACTGGGGATGGTATTTGGGAGGCACTGGTTTAGGTTAGCCTCTGCACTTTGCTTTTTGATGTTCTAATGTTTGAATGTGCCTACAGCCAAATGGAAGCCTCTAGGGAACGTCCGCAATCGACATCCCTAAGACGTTCACCAATAACGTAATTCTAAAAAACGTGACGGCCGAGTCCACCACAAGGTGTCAATGTGGCAGCACTAGAAACAGGGCTTGCCGCTCCGTGGCCGACTTTAACAAGCTCTGCCGTGCCCTCGGGGAAGTCCTGGCAGCAGAAGTTGCACTCGGGAGCAGCAGAAGCGCCGGGAGGCTGCGCGCCGCGGGGCTCTGCGGCACAGGCTCCGCTCGGCTCGGCACGGACCTCCTCGCTCTGCCGCGGCTCCTGGCCCGAGAGAAAGCACCGCAGGCTGAGAGAAAGCACCGACCTGTGGGTGAGGCTCGATCACACCGGCTCAACCAATTCCGCCGCCTTCTGCGACCTGAAACGTGGCGCTGTGAGCCATTCACACGCGTCCGGACCTCAGCCTGTGCTTTGTGTCTATGCAGCCCCGCAAGGGCGCACAGCAGCTCAGACGGGCTTGGAGGCTGCAGCAGCATCAGGCTGTGGAGCCGAGAGGGACAAATGCAGAATAACACGTTTCAGAAAGGGGGAATTTTACAAAATCTACCCTTTATTCCATCTAATTTATTCTCACCTGCAGTTCAAGCTGTGGCTGCCCTGCCATCGGCGGCTCGGGATTTATCTTGGCTGGGGCCCAGGTGCTGCTGCCAGGCTTTCCTTTCAGGGCAGCGGCCCTGGGAAAGTCACTCGGGGTTAAGTTTAGAGTTCCAGGTTGGCACATTCTTAACGCAAGCCAAAAATAAGTGTGAATGGGGATCAATTTTATGAATTTGCTGAGCTGCCAATTATATTTTAAAGCTGAAATCTGAAACGAGGTTTGCCAGTGGATAAGTATCACAGCCAATCCTTAGGCAGAAATTAATTGAAAAAACACTCCGCAAGCCCATATAGCCTTGCCTTCCAAACGTTATCTCCCATGTCTTTCCAGCTGGACTTTGGACAATGGCAGTCAATCAGAATGCAGGGGATTTTAACTAATTAAGTTTATTGTCTTGTATGCGTCAATCAGCAGTTAGGCGGATATATAACAAATATTCCCAGCATGCAAATGTAAGGCAGCATTAAGTGGTGGTGGGGGGGAAGCTTTCTCCCAAAACAAACCATCACAAGCTCCTACTGCATTCCTTTTACACCTTCTTTCCTTGCATTTTTTGGGGAGCAGGGTCACCACAGCTGTAGAGTTGCCCAAAGCCAGGGTGTTGGGTTGTGCACCCACATCTCAACAGAACTGAAAATAAAACTCCCCACTCGCCAGGCGGAGGCTGCTTGTGCAACTCAGCACTTACAGCCTTGAGCTCACAGCTATCTGAAACCTGCCTGCAGCCTTGTTTCTAAGCTCCCTGCCAGAGGCACAAATAACCCTGTGGGCCCAGCTATCACATCACTAGCTATGCAGCAGAACTGGCTGGAAGGCAGAATTTCCTGGTGGAGCCTGTATTTGTCCACAAGCCAGCACATGATTCCCAATACTGTAGCAGACTCGATTTCATTTATTCAGGGCTGCTTGAAGTGCTGCATTTGTGGTGCCCAGCTCATGGTTTTCAGGGTTCAATACAGTTTTGAATGCAGTTCATCCCATTTCAAGACAGATTTACATCAGAGGGATTAGCACTGATATTACAAATTTACACATGCTTTCTAAACTCCGCAATATGTAAACGAATCTGTGAAAAACAGAAGACATCCCCATCCTTCTTGAACAACTTCTAAAGCAAATCTCCCAGAGGACACAGACAACTTTATGATGCCTAAAATGCATGTATTATTTATAAAAATGTATTTCACATATTTTAATGATTTTACTATGCATATATATATAATGTATAAACATTATGTTACATTGTATTGACACTGAGCCGCAATCCAAAAGGACCCGCAAGGTGCACCCTCACCTCAAGTGCTGTGTGCTGTTTTGGTCACCACAATATAAAAAATACACTGTAGTAGAAAGCATCCAAAAAAGGGTGATGGGGATGGTGAAGGGTCTGAGAGGAAGCTGTATGAGGAGCAGCTGAGGTAATTTTGTCTGCTCAGTCTGGACAAGAGGAGACTGAGGGGAGAGACTTACTTTGCTGTAATCTTCAACATCCTCATGAAGTAAAGCGGAGGGGCAGGCACTGATCTCTTCACCCTCGAGACCAGTGACAGGACCTGAGAAAACAGCATGAAGCTGCGTCAGGGGAGGCTTAGATTGGATATCAGGAAAAAGTTATTCCACCCAGAGAGTGTTTAGGCACTAGAAGGGAAGTAGTCACAGCACCAAGCCTGACAGAATTCAAGAAGTGTCTGGACAATGCCCTCAGGCACATGGTGTGTCCTGTGCAGGGCCAGGAGCTGGACTCGATGATTCTGATGTATTCCTTCCAACTCAGCATATTTATGATTCTAAACACTGAGGTTTTTGCTGGAGCATCCCTAGGGTGCTGCCATGGCCCAGCCTGGAAATGCTGCTCTGCAGTACATGGCCTCTGAAGCACAGGGTAACCTGTGAAAGCAAAGGTTCCCCTAGGCTGGCCTTGACATGATTTGGAAGGAAGCAAGAAGCACCAGCTTTGCTCCTGCCTGCCTAGGGACCAAACACTCTTTATTGGGTTAAGAGTACAATAAAACCTTTCCAGCTCAGGGGTGACTCAGCAGCTCATGTGCATTACATCAAGCCCTGCACCATCAAACACACTAGCAGGGAAGTCAAGAGAGAATGAGGAAACGCTCGGTTTGGGAGCTACCCGTGGCCATAACGTGGTATAACCTCTCACAGCACTGCAGCAGGCTTATCTCCTCCTGACTGGAAAGGGCTATAAAAGGGCAGGCAAAGCAAACTCCATTGACCCAGATACTGAAGGCTTGTGAAAAAACATCTGGAAAAGGTCAGCAAGCATGCTGGCTCACGTTACTGCTAAAGAACATGCAGAGAGAGCTAGCTAACTGTGCCTGTGTCCTGACAGCTGGCAGGCACCTCTCAAACCACCACAGGAAAACCAACCACAGGCAGCTCACAGAACCTGCAGGTATGGAGCAGCTTTTGTAGCTAAACACAATAGGAGGGCTTGGGACCGGGGAAATCCCACAGAAAGCAGGCCCTGTCAAACACGAGTGACAGCTGATGATTCAGAGGATCACACAGGAGTTGCTAAGAGATGAATAATGACTGACAAAACAAGCCTCTGAGCAATCTAATTTATGTCACCTACCTCAAGCCAGAGTTTTTTCACTGGTGTGTTTTATTCCTTGGTCTTATAAGGTTGGGTTTAAATGCTTTTACTCTTTAAGTGAAAATAAAAAGTTAGGTCATGGCAGTAACAGCAGAAGCCAATTGTGATGTGAAATGAGCTGTGTTACTTTCCTGAGACTCATCCGGAGTCATAAAACCAAAACTCAGAAAAAAAAAAAATCCATCACCACTTGCCAACGTCTTCCTTTTGGCCGCAGAAGTGAAAGCCCTTCCACATGTCAGGAAACAGCAGCTGTGACCAACGATGGGCAATGCCAAGATCAGCCGTTCCTGTCAGCCCTAGGGGTGTGCCATTCTGGTGCCAGAACACAGGATTCATAGCTCATTAAGAGCTCCACAGAGAATGGGAGCATCCTGGAGTGTAGCCCTGTAAACCAGTAACAACGACACCTCCAGCTGGGGGTGATGCAATCCCTGCTCTGAAGCATTACTAATGCATTTTGTCTCAGTCTCATGAGATGAATTTCACATGTGAAATGAAAAGATTCTGAGCTGAACTCACCACACGGCAGCCCATCATCTTCTGGGCCAGGACTATGACTAATACAAGTGTTTCAAAATCCAAGAGAAAAGCATGGTTGCCATGGGGTGGCAGACTGATGATCAGGTGAGATCTAGATGCTGACTCGTCTTGAACTCAAGCACTGTGTGCCATCAAGTATCAATAGGTTCAACCCTGCTACCAGAATACAGGGATTGGTCCAGGAAAAGAACAGGATGGAAAGACAGGATATTAAATGAAAGAGAATGAAAACCAACATGAAGCAACAGATCAGGAGATGGACTACACTTTTCTATGCATCTATGTAAGACATACCTTTGCACGGCACTTACCTTACATCCACTTGGAACATGGCTGGGCTCTCAAAGTTGGAACACAAGTTTCCGAGCATGGCATCACATGGCAAAGCTATGCCTGAGAGTTGTGTTGGGGGCAAATAGCAAATCACGTTAATAGTAAAATATCTCTCTCCATAACACAATTTTACTGTGTTTTCAGGAAGCACTGAGAACTGGGACACATGACAGTTGCCTTGAAAAATGATGAAGTCTGTTTTTCAGAGCAAACTCCACATTTGCAGTGTGGAGCTTGGCGGCCATGGCTGTGGGGCTGGCAGAAAAGCACTCCCTGGTGAGATCCATTAGGGCAGCTGTAGGGTCCATTAACAAAAGGAAATTTAGCCCCTGGCCATGCTAGCTGGCTGTTCTGTTTCATTTAGTCCAGAAACCCAGGGCCAGAAGTGAAGCTCATGGGGACAGAATGGTGGCCAGGCAGGACAGCGCACGGTTTCCTTAGGGTTTCAGAAAGTCTAAGCCATTTAACTTAAAAGTATCAAGCTCAGCAGGAAAAAGCCCCCACATCACCAACCATTATTAAAGAGGGAAAGCTTTTGTTATGTCCTTCAGCTCAAAAAATACTAACAAGACATTTTCTTTGTCACGTACAGGGCAGCTGTGTTACGGAATATGAAGAGTTCCCAAAGCCAAACATAACGCTGCCTTCCCCCCTCACCTCCCTAAGCCCAGCAGCAGCTTAGTTGGAGTGACACAGTAAGATTTTCTACTGAACAGCCTCTCTTCAAAACCCTAATATTCAGGAATATGCACAGTAGAAAAGATGAATGCAACTCCAAATGCTTCCTCAGTTGCAGGGGAATTGCACAACAAACACTACAAGAGGCCAGATTGCTGCTGTGGATCAGATACACAAGGTCCTGCACAACTTTTTCCAAACCACCAACCAAGTCTGTGACAGGGCACCAAACCACAAGCCATCCAATTTCAAGCTGGGTGTCCAGACAGCATCCAACATCCTTGTTAAGACAGCAAATATAAACTATAGACATTGGCTACCAAAAAGTGATTCTTGCTGGCAGAAAAGATGCCACATGACAATCTTTCCGTAACTGCATCAGGTATCTCTGTCAGAAGACAGTATAGCCTTTCCTCAGGTAAAGTTTAAATTTTATTTCTGGCCCCAAAACACAGAGGGAAGAAAAAGGCTCATGAAAAAACCAAAAGATAAACCCTACTTTTAACCCAAATTTTCACTGAAGCTACTGGATAGTTGCAACAAAACATAGGGAACTTGGCCTGAGTGGTTGTTCAAGTCTCTAATTAGAGATGGAGTAAAAGAAAACTGAAAAGATAGAGATGAAGGCACAGGGAATAGCAAAATCCTGGGGTCGCATTCTGCATGTTGCCATGGCACAAGAACAGAGCATTGTTTAGAAATTGAGCCAGTGACGCAGCAATATTGCTGAGATGGACAAACCAAGGGCCAGGCTGGGTGGGGCTTCGAGCATCCTGGTCTAGTGGAAGCTGTCCCCACCGATGGCAGAGGGCTTTAATGCCCCTTCCAACCCAAACCATTCAAAGATTCTCCAACACCTTTGGCCAAATGCCATTCAAGGCCTAAGTGGTATTTCATGCTTTTTCACTACTGTCCACAGGCTCACAGTCAGCACCAGCCCCAGAGTAGTGGCATAGGACACACTGCACCCAAACATGTCCTTCTTCCAAACAGCAGCTCCCCAGGTGGAATGACAGTAGCTCTCCATGACAATAAAGTAAGACATAAAGCAAGTACAAACAAGAGCAAAGCTGCAAAAAGATTCTGTAAAAAAAAACCCCAACAAACATCAATCTGTCCATCCAATTTTGTTTTACACAGGATACAACCTGTGAAATACCAAATATTAAAAATAAATCCAAAAGCCAAAACAACAATCAAAAAAGCCCCCCCAACTTACCATTTACAGATAACTATGAAAAACAGAGCTGCTATAATGAATAAGTAGGTTGCAGATGAAATCTTTTTTTGTATCAGCTGATAAGACATTATGTATGTGCAAGCATTGCTTTGCTTGTAATCTCAGATAAACATAAAACTGCTACGATATAAATTCTTTATTTAAAAGTTTTGGGATGATAACTTTTGTAATTAAGTTTTCATTACAAACACACATTCATTCTCTCATCTGAATCGTATTTCCTGTCACCTCAGAAGAGCTATCAATATTTGTTAACCTCTTTTGAACTCACGTCTAGATTTACCACCTGAATTAGGGAACACCACTTTTCTGGGTTTATTGTTGCAGTACCATGGTATAAAACTAACCCAGAATTAATGATGCATGGGCTGTTCTTTTGAGAGCACAAAGTGTCTCTTTTAAGGAATCAGTGTCTAACCTCCAAAACCCCAGAGGCCAAATAAATCCTTTTACATGCGGGCACCTCTTCTCTGTTGTGGGTAAGCAGCTTTGCACCAGCCAGATGAGGAACTCCAGGCACTCACTTCCCACTGTCCTTTCCTCAGGAAAGCCTTGTGAACTTTTCCTTGGCACATAATGAAACATGCCAAGCGCAAGACCTTAGCACACAATGGCTGAGACATGGCCGTCCTGTCGGCAGATGCACAGTGTGACACCAGCACTTCTCTCACGTAATGTCCCAAGTTCCTGACTCCAACACACCCTGTCCGGCTCGGAGACTTCTGCTTGCCACATTTTAGTTTATGCATGTAACAGCAGGGTGCAAGGAAAGCAACACCACCTGCATCTGTACACAGAGAACAAAGGGCAGAGCGCTCCTTAGTCTATTTCCTTGATGTCTCCAACACCACATTCCTCAGCCTTGGACCTTCCATCACTTGCAAGGAGAACCTGAATTTAGGTGAAGGTTATCAGTCACAGGCCGATACGGTCCACTGATATTTAGTGGACAAAATAAGCACCAGCCAGATGAGGAACTCCAGGCACTCACTTCCCACTGTCCTTTCCTCAGGAAAGCCTTGTGAACTTTTCCTTGGCACATAATGAAACATGCCAAGCGCAAGACCTTAGCACACAATGGCTGAGACATGGCCGTCCTGTCGGCAAATGCACAGTGTGACACCAGCACTTCTCTCACGTAATGTCCCAAGTTCCTGACTCCAACACACCCTGTCCGGCCTAAGACAAAAAGCACATTAAAATTCTTAATATGCAGCATCTCCATTTGTTACTGCATCAGCTACATCAGAATTATTTTGGCATTGTGCTCCTGTGAATGGTGTGAAAAAATGCACAGTCTCAGAATTCAAAGCCATAACACATTTCCCATTAAAAAGTGGGACTGGTTTATAAAGTGACTTCAAATGCTTGAGAGGTACCCCAATTGAGATGCTACTTTTCACCTTTAAAATCTGCACTCACATGCAATGTGATAGGGTTTCATTATTTTAAATGAACTCGCAAATCATAGGCAGTTTGAAACCCTGTAGATTATCAATCATTTTGGCTCAAAGTCCTCTGTAAATACATATAGGTATCTGCAAATTAATCAATGAAGAGAACAGGACACTGGGAAAAATAATCAGCTAAACTAATGCCTGGAGCAGCACTGCACTGGCTGAAGATTGTTACATTTTGATTAAATATTTAAAATATTAGCATTTGTGATGAAAGCATTATATGCACTGCTGGAAATTAACATTTGCAGTCTTGACTGAAATAAGAATTTTTGAGAGTTTCACTCAGTGCTGCCTCTGAATGTGGAATTGTTTGAGGTCTACTGTAGATGTCATCCATACAGAACTGCTCAAAGAAAAGAACAAATTAAAGAATCATATCAAAAAGTCAAAATTGAGTCAAAACCGATCAAAATCTGGCCATGTAATTTTCAATGTTCACCACCGCTCCCAATTGCTCCTATAGCACTTAAGCTTGCTATAGAGCCTGAAGCCCCCAAACACTTCATACCAACTCTTCCTGTTCTCTCTTAGTACTTTCAAAGTAGTTTACACAAAATATGAACCTCACAAGGCATTATGGACTACATAAAATTAAAGACTGTTCCTCAAAATTAGCAATAAAAGAGCTATTCAAGCAGTCAGACTTGAAAAACAAATGCACTGTAACTATTCCACTCTGTGCCAGCGAAAGTAATTTAAAGTTTAATTTGTATTTGCTGTTCAACTTATCAGACATTTTTAACAAATACGAGATAAAATATCAAAGGATTTTCTTGCTAAAGTTAGAATTAAACGTAAGTAACTGTTACTGCACAAGCTGCACTACACATTCTGTTAAATGTACCAAGAAGTTTCTGCCACTGCTTCCTAGCAATACTCCCATTTTACAATACCAAAGCAGTATTGAAAAGAGTAAATAGATTTCAGTAGATGGCTTTTTTCTAATATTTCTTCTCCATCTTTAATCAAGTTTTCCTTTACTTTGTGTCCAGGTTCCACTATACATTCAAGTTAGAGGAATTTGATTGCAGAAATATAGTACTGATAAGGACATTTTTCCCCATGTCATCTACAAAACAAGCTGAAGGTAGACATCTCAGGATCACAAAACCAACTAAATTCACAAGAATAATGCATATACACAGACAGGCATGAATACCCACCACACAGTTTTAAAGCCAATCTATCATTAGCTTGAGACTGAAGATACTGAATCTCAATTAAACTCAGTTTCATGGGTGCCACACCTGGCCACACTCCTGGACAACAGAACAGCTCTACTGATTGGAGACTGCACAAGACAAATGCTTTTTTAATATACCTAGAAAGTAGCAAGGTGAACTGAAGTCAGTTCCACAGAGCTGATGTCACACAGCAGCCCAGTACTAGTTCTGTTTCATTGCTACATTTCTAAAGCCGTCCCAGTTCTGAAACTTGACCAAGTGATAATTCTAAGCATTATCAAAACAAAAAACAAAGAATCTCTGAAAGCGAAGACGAGTACTCCACTCCTGCCAATATGTACTTATTTTACAGAGATCCCTGACAAAGAAAAGTCATAAATCAGCATCCAAGATAAACTACTGATGTTCACAACACAAAGCTTAACCTTGCTGCAAGCATTTGTTTTTTTTATGTTCTATGAGGAAAAAAAATCCAGCAGAGAAAGTTCATCCTTCAAACTGAAACCCTTAATGACACACCACATTGATGTGCCACTATCTGATGATATATGTGACCTGAAGTACACAAAGAACATAAAACTCTTGAAAGGGAAGGTAAAAGTCTGGAACAGACACTGGAGACATCATTTCTCTTACCTCACTGTTCCAGGATCAGTTACTGAAAAGGCTGTCCAATACACACTCATGTTGAGCAGATGGCTCTGCACAGCTAGCAGGAGCAAGGATGCAAGTATTTTTTCCCTTCAGAAAATAAATACTCAATTTCAGGGAAAAGATCAATTATACATTTAATAGAATGAGCAGGATTCCATCTCACCTATTTTTCCAGTTTATAGCCTCCTTTATAAATACAGTTGCCCCCCTCACTCAACTACTATTTCTCATATTGCAGATTAAGGGACACTAGATGAATAATATGCATTAAGGAATTCCTTTGCAGGATCTGTAGCTAACTTTCTTTTGTTAAATCAGTTCACAGATGTCTCCTGAAGGCCTTTTACACAGCATCAGTGTAGGAATGCCTAACTCTCCACAGAAATATCTGCTTTGACAGGGCCCACATGGGAAAGACACGTCAAGGAACACTCCACGTCTCACAGCATTTATATCCATAGCACCAAGATGAAGTTTAACCATGTTCATCCTTAAACTGTGCTTATAGCAACACAAGTTTGTAATCTGTTACCACAAAATGGTTGCCCATTTTGATTTAGAAAAATATTTTTAAAATCATAAATCCCAGAAGCATGAAGTAAAAAGGGCCTGTGTCCAGCTTATTGCTTTATGGATCTTTGGTCAGAAAACAATCTCGTCAGTGCAACTTTATGAAATACATTCCTTATGCTCACTGAATTCGAATTAAACAGAGTAATGGATGGCAGGAGAGACAAGGTGCAACAAAACTTAAATAAAAACTCTGGTCATAAGAAATCAGCCTACTTTTAATACTGTCAATGCTTATTGTTCCGTTGAGTATTCTGTTGCTCCACAGCATGGAAAAAGCAAACAAATCACAAAGAAAACGTTAGAATATATATTTTTTTTAATTTTTATAAATAACTTATCTGTTACAAAGGCAGTTTACCCAGCTAAATCACAAAACCATCAACTCAAGATATCCAAATTAGGTTTTATTAATAAACAGGTAAAAACTGATTTGTCAATCTTCACATAGAACTGCAGATGAAGCTGAAAAACAAGGCCTCATTTTATAAACAAAATGCATTGAATGCAAGTGCTTTGGGTCTACTGCCTAATTACCTGGGATTGACATTTTCTTCCCACATAAAAAAAAATGCAAAGCCTTCAAAACAAAGGCCTCTGTGCATTCACATAGATCACTTGTAAAACTCCTAATAAAAGTGTCCACTGGCGGATGTTTACAGTGGGTGACAGTCTACTTTGTCTCTTGCTACATTGTTAGCACTCCCTCCAGCCTCACACTAAGAGCTGCTGCTACATAATTCTTTGCGTGCCGTCTTTCATGCATATTGTACTGGAATTCCGTTTTCTTGATCTCGGTTACATACATCCCCGATCATGTGAGTATTTTCCTTAAAAAAATAGATCATCAAAATAAAAGAGATGCTTGAGGTTGCTTCAGTGTTCAAGTCTGTTTGATTTCTCTTTTCCAGCCTTTATTTCAGTTGTCCTAAATATTGCTATCCTTGTTTTCTATAAATATGAGACTTCACCACAAAGTCAGGTTTAGAAACTGGCTGCCGAAACAGGAAAGCATTCAAAGTCCTTGAACAAAGCTGTACGATGCTGCTGCTGTTGATTTTGGCACTGTATGTACTTCCCCAATGAATCTCTCTTCAGGAGTCTGCAAGACACCCAGCAGATGAAGCAAGCTTAACTCGGATGCTGATCTGTTGGTGGGTTGAAAGTTTCCTAGTATAAAGTTTCCTCAAACCAGACAAAATGCTCCCTTTGTGTCACCCACCGTAAAACTCAGTGTACAGAGTGAACTATATGCATAACTCTTCCAACTTTTCCTGCACTTTTACCACGCTGCATCTGCAGGTCTTCACAGATCATCAGCATTTACAAGAGCAATGTACAGAACGAGCAGAGGAAATCTATTTTGTGCATAGTTTCTTATTAATGCTCTTATTTTAAGGCATTGCTTCTCTCAGATAAAAGCTTAAAAAAAAGGGACATGATCGTGCTTAATCACTTAAAGGGAAAAAAAGAAAGTTAACAAAAAGACTATTACACTATACATACAGAAGTACAAGAAAATAATAAAGGTGAGGAAAAGAAATCACTTAAAGCAGGCTCTAGAGCTATGTACAGTAGGAAAAGCTTTGGGGTATTTCACTGTGTGTATTGTACAGACAACGCATGCAGTTTTTCCTTTCCATCTTTAGATGTGATTGTACTGATTTCTGGCTTCACAGAGATGTTTTCAGGGAAGACAAGGCAAAGAGTATACCACTGATTTGTGAAGTTCTTCCCTTTATCAAAGGCACTATGTGGCAGCAAACAGTTTAAATATTAAAACCTTGTTCCTTTTAAGATCTCCTCTGTGCATGTAGTGTTTCATTGAAAGCTCTGAAAACAAAAACACTAGCACTCTATTCCTTTCCCCTGTCCAAAATCAGTAGTGACATGGGGGCAGAGAAGAGGACGGGCAACACCCAGGCCCTGAACACGGTGTGTGTTACTGGTAATACTGTACATGGTTTAGGCAGCTGGTGAGTCTCTCAGCAGATTGCCCTTCAGCCTATCAGCGTCAACTGCCTGTGACACAGCTCTGAGGTATTGCTTGCTCTGTGGGCTGACATTTAACATTAGCAAAATACCTTCTCGTCACACCTTCCATTTTACAAAATCCTATGCATAAACGCTTTTTTTGCCCCCCAATGCCTGGACAATTCCTTGTACGTTTGCTATGGTTTTAGGGAAGGTAATGGGCCCGTTGGCTCAGAAATGCCTGGGCATTTCACACTGTTCACAGCGATTTAAGGCCGGGTGATTTAAAAAAGTACAGGCGGTACAACTCCACTGAGCTCCCTCATCTTCATCTGTGTCTGGAACAGTCTTTGGTGTTTTCACAATGGACCTCTGATCTGTGACATGGAAGAGATAAGATAAGCAGTTACTCACTGAAAACAGCATGGAAAGAATTTTGAGATTTTTTTTTTCAGTAACTATCTTGTTCCTCTGAGAACAGCACAGTTATTAAAAGTGACAGAAGCAGCATTTTACCACCTCCTTGACTACAGTTTGATTGTAAGTCAGCCAAAAGGCTCAAGGTAAAACTACAAAAATCAAGCTTCCCATTCCTTAATTCTGCCTTCTTCCCTTTTTTCCCCTCAGTTCAAAGCTACAGCATAAAAAGGAGATAAAATTTGCAAATTAATCAGCACAGGAAACATAGACAAGACTTAGAAGTTTGAGGTCTATGGAGTGGTCTAAAATTCATTATGACAAGAAGCATGTGCTTTGTAACCCTTTGACATGTTTAACTTTCTGATCCTAGAAAGAACACTGCAGTTCAAGCCTGCTCAGCAGGCAGATGTACTAAAGAAAAACCATTGCCTGGCTCTGTCACGCTACAGAGTAATCCTCCCACCCATACCAACACATCTTTCTGCATGATGTGTTAGACAGCAATCTTCAACTATTTTAAAAGAGAAAAGAAAAAGAGAGAAAAGGAATGAAAAGGATGAAAAGAGAGATGAGTGACTTCTCAAGTTAAGGACTCCCCTGTTTAGGCAACTGCAAAATCCTTGCAGCCCAATATTTCATCTGGAGAACATCTCATCAGCAACTCATCAACAGCAATTGCTGCAAAATGATAGCAAGAGCTCTAGAACAACAATGGTACTGATCCCAGCTGCAAGAAGAATTATTTTTGTTCTTTTGTGAACAGCAGTAATTCTGGTTTAAGTCAAAGCCTACATGATAGCTACATTGAAGCTTAACATGAAATGAAAATTAAAGTTAATAAAGAACTAAGATACAGCAGTGATATTTTTTAAAAAGAAAGATAAAAAGAAAGATAATTGATAGAGGGACTTTGGAGCTTTATAAACCAGGCAGGGTTAATTTTGCTTTTCCAAGACAGATTGAATGAAACACTTAAATTTGTGAGGTCCTGCAAGATAAGCCAATAGAAATGTTGACAGCTAGTCAAAGAAAATTAATTTTTCTTCTTCGATAGGTTGGTTTTATTTATTGTAAAAGGAACTACATAATTGACAGAACTTAAAAGTTCTTCATGGTTCAGTTGTAAAATGTGTCTAACAGGAATGTGTGTGGATTTAACTTTACTCGGAATTTTCACTACCAGCTCAGGTAACAAATGATAGAAAGTGTTTTATAAAACATGAAAAACAGTTTGGAAGCGTTGCAAAAGGTCTGCAGGACAAAAAGTCCAATTTATCTAGACCATTTTACAATGCAGAAACAGCATAAATCTCTACGATGAGATCCTGTAACAACAGTTACTGCACACTGCAAGGACAGTTAAACACACACATCTATATTATGTGGAGAACTTCCTGGACAGAAAGACTGCACAGCAACACCAGTGGATTATCTCTGTGTTTCATGAAGTGGTCTGCCTAGTCATGGCATGACGCTGTTCCAAACAAGTTGATTTCATTCTCTGCTTTATGTAAAACACAAAAGGTAATTGGTCTGCTTTGTTCGACATCCTGAGCAGGAAAAAAGTAAGTAATGTGCAAACTAATGACAAGTAGAATGTTTAAGAGTGGCTAATATTCAGCAATACTGACTGCCCTACTGGACTGCATTACTTTCCTCTTCAACTACCTAGAACTATATTTACCAATAGTCAGAAGAGGCTTTCATGTAACTCGTTAATACATATTTTACAGTAGCCACAATTTCCAGTGAGAGTAACCAACCTGAGTTGTTACTACATGTAAGTAAATCTACTCTTCACTATAGATAACCGTGAAGTAATCCAAGTGAGTTTCACTGGTCCCTAAGCTATGTACCTCAGGCTCATTTTTAAAGAAAGATGGATGCTTCCATTACATAAAGTACCTTACAATATATTATCCATCTTTAACATAACCCATTTCTCTTTCCTGAATGTATGAACAGAGAGGAAACAAGAGCAAACAGAAGCATACTTACTGCCAATACAAATGAAATGCAAGGTTTGTATGATTTTGAGGTACTCTATTTCATCATCAACACTTAAACAAGATTCTTAAATTACAACTTGATATTAGATACAAACCAGGTATTTGTATCAAATCCAGATTTTATCAATACAATACCTTTGGGTTTTGGTGGCACTGGACCAAGAAATCCAATATTATCGTAAAAATTATGAATAGCGCTGGGATTAAAATGTGGTCCTAAAAATAAAAAAAAAAAGTGCAGTAGTTTAAAAAAATAAACTTGAGTAGGGAGGCATATCAGTTTTTTCTGGCAGTAATTCTGTGACAATACTATTATTCACTTATCACCTTTTATATCAAGGTGTCAACACAGACCTACGTGAGATATTAGTGATTTCAACAATACACTTTAGGAAACTTATTGCCCAAAATATCCAATATAAAGTCTGAGACAAAATCTAGCAAACTAAACTCCTTTAAACTAGCAAACTAAACTCCTTAAAATCTAGCAAACTAAACTCCTCTTTTCCTGCTACTCTTTAACATCATAAGTAAATCTTAGCTTTTTCTAAATTGCAGCTAAACTCAAGAGATATTTTACCTACTATGCAGTGTATTATACATGCTTAGAATTAGAACTCGGAGGAAGTTCTAAATGCAATTTACTGTAACAAGAAAAAAAAAATCACCCACCATTCACTCTATTTAAGGTCAAGTTTTTAGTACAGCATTACATTCAGCACACCTGTCTACCTTCTCCTGAACTGCAGGTACACTGTCTGAAGCAGAACTTTCATGGCTCTTCTCCCACTTGATCTAACAGCTCACTGCTGCTGAAAATGGAAAATATCAATTCCTTCCCTCTCACTATCTCAGTTCTCCCTTCCTGTGCCTCTCCCTCACATCAGCTGTAGCAAGCTTTTCCAGCAATGCAAGTTTTAGCTTGGCTCTTGAACAGAATCAGCTCTGCAAAGGGTCTAAAAAACTAATACAGAGCCAGAGCTCAGTAAGTGGCAAGAGAGAAGCAGGAAGTGAGAAGGCTTTCTTGTTGGCAGTTCTTGAACTGGCTCAGCTGTCTCTTAATTTCACCCCCATGACCTAAGGCTGTGTCCCTGCAGACAAGGAAAGCAGAGAGCACACTGGAAGTTACAACCACACTTTGTATTTGCTAACTTGAGAGGCTAACACAGACAGAAGTAGAAGACAAAAGAGAGAGATGGACACGTGTAGTTGTATCATTCAGAAAACTGACTCTCTTTCTTTGCTACTCAGGTAACCAGATTTTTCCCCCTCCAGCATTTAATCAATAAATGGCATCACAAACTTCTCTCTTCTGAGCCAAGTATGAAATAGGAATGACTGTAGGATTAGGAAAAATCATATGACCAACAAAAACAACAGGCTTTAAAGACAGTTACTTCCATGGTTTCACTCAAACTAATGTAATGATTTTGTAAAAAGTGTGAATATCCATCATTTATGACATAGACTTTTTTGAAACATGTGGACAGTGAAAAAAAAAAAAATCAACATTTAGTTACTGATGCACTAAAATATACTGTACCTCTTGCTTGAAAAAGATCAATCTCTTTGGTTAGGCAATCTATGTCTATCTGCAGCTGTCTGTTACAACTTCTTAACTGTTGCATTTCTTCCAGCTGAAAAAATAAATCTGCCTGTTAGACTAATTTTCCCAGTTTATGAACAGTTATCATTTACACACAGGTAGACAGCATTTAGTTATTTCAGAAATTATGATAAAGGAATCTTCCCTAATGACCACCCTTCTTTCAATCCAAGCATAGTCTTACAAAAAGCTTCCAGACCCAATGAATAGTTCTCACTCATCAGACATCAGAGCTGACTGAACAACTCCAAATTGCAGTCAGGACACAGACAGTGGTCTGGTCCACCAGATCAATGGATGATCATCTAGCACTGAAAACTGGTGCATTAATCAGTTTCTTTGAGCTCAGTATATGCACCAAGACCAAAAAGTACTTGCTGTGATAGAAGTGTAGGTATTAACTTGTAAGGACTACCAGGTCAAACCTTTTGTGATTGCCTTTAAAAGCAGTACTTCACAAAGCAATTAGCGAACTGCAAAGTTGTGGTTAAATTAGTCCTTGCTCTAAACTCCACTGTTTACCAGCTTAATTCTAACTGTACTGCCTGCCCCTAGTTTAGTGTCAATATATGAATGACTCCTCCTTCAATTTATTGTGACAGACCACACTTGTGGTTTAGGTTTACACCCTACAGACGTTTCAACTTACTGATGGAATTTGGGAAACAGAATTCGATCTTTTCAGGCGCCTTCGTGTTAGATTATTCTCCATTTCATTGACCTCTGATTTTAGTTTATCCAACTTTTTCTTTTGAACCTCAAGTTCTCGTTGCAGTCGCTCCATCCTGGCCTTCTGGTGTACCAGTAAAGCTGCAATACACAAAGTCCCATTTTATCTACTTTATTATCCTTCACATGGCAATATCAGATTAAGATGCAAGTTAGTACTCTTTTGGGAAAACAAAAATTAAAAAACACTGCTACAGACTACTTTTCCAATTTCCTCACAAGAAGATCTGCCATAAAAGACAAAAAGTGCTGTATTTCTGAAAACAGCACAAACTAACTACAGACAAACAAGTATGAGAAAGCCATACAATGTAATAAATGGCCATGCAAAATTTAACTGTAATCAGTAAAAACCTACAAGACTGACTACCCAAAGCCAGGAACAAATATTTCTTTGTGTATTCAGCTTAACCACTGTAAAACAGGTAGCATAAAGAGGATTTCAGACAACTGCAAATGGAGCATTACATATGCTTATTGCAATTAAGATTGGATCCAGTGTTGATCAGTGTTCATCATCAAATTAAACCCAACCAGAAATAAGCACACCACTAGCAAACTGTGATATTTGCCAAAAGCTGGACTGTATGTCATTTTACCCTTAAAGTACAGTGCAGAACCATTAGCTCAGCTTCTAATTTCTAACACTGCTTACTATTTGTAAAGCAAAAGGCACAAAGACACCTAATTTAGAAACAATGAAGTTGGCATTTAAACCATAGGTTTTTTTAAAGGTATAAAGAACCTAAATGGCAGATGACACAAATTCAGGCAATCTAATGAGTTTATTTCATTAAAGGCAGGTTTACTATTAAATATCATCATAAAAGCAGTTATCACTGCTCAAAGTAATAATCACCTTCTATAAAAATGTATTTCATTAAATAAACCAAAGAATAATTTTAACTTCTTCACAGCCATTAATTCATCCATTAAACATATAAACTGTGATCAGTTTCACAGACTATGAATATTTTATATCACCCTGGAAATTATAAAGAAGTAGCAATAACAAGGTATTTTAAAAATATTGAATTTGCCTCACAAAGTCTTTAAGCCAAACTCTAGCTGGAATATGATGTTTAATTCCTCACAATTTCTTCAGGTACCAAAAACTTAGAAGCACTCAAATCTGGTTGCCTAGGTTTCCCAAACAGTGGCAGAGGAAAAAAAAATACATCAAAAAGATGCAACATTCCACATCTTTGGCAAGCAGAACTGCCTTCTCCTGTAGCTCCTGCCTGTTCATTCATTCATTCACTCACACATTGCATTTTGTCTTCCAGAGGTTCTTTAAAAGGAGGAACCATGCCAAACTATTTTAGACCGTAAGGCCGTACTGAGACCCAGCCTAGGCTTTTGAGCCACAAATGCTCACAAGACACTGAAATGACACCTTGCTTCTGCTACATTTTGTTCAAATAAGAGAAGCTTTCATAAACAGACACCTTCATTTTGGGTCACAGTAGTGGCACTATAGTAAAAACAGCAGCTGTGCTCATGTGAAAAATAAAAACGTAGTAACTGAAATTTCAAGGTTTTTGTTGAAGACTTGGAATTATCAGGTAAGTTATCTCAACAGTCTCTCCTCTTGAAAAGCCTTTTACAAATGCAGCAAATGTAGCTGCAAGTCTAAAGAAAGGAAATCAAAGACTACTTTGTCTCTACTCCTGCAGGGAGTTTACAAGCCCTTTTTCTTTCTACATTTTATTTCCACTTTAAGACAGTCTCTTCTGTTTTCACTACGTTGGTAAGACTGCTGAGGAAAAAGGAAAAAAAAACCCACGATTTCTCATTTCGATGTTGTCCCACTTGTGAGGTTTAGAAATTCAGTTGTCATTATGGAACTGCACAAGGAGGAGAAGGCACTGATGGATGCACACAGCACTATTACATGCTTTTAATTTTCATGTCATGTCTGGGAAGTTATGCAATTTATTCTCCTAGGAGCTTTGTGACTACCATCTGACAATTTCAAATCCCAACAGGTTTTAAAAACACACATTAAAAATTACCATTGCGATTAAAGAAAAATCACTTGATACCACTATGCTATCCTTCTACTATTAAAAATAACTTTGCTAAAGTACTCTAAAGAGATTGGTATAAGTGGAGACTTTCATACATAATTTGGTTATTTTGCTTAAATACCGATTTGGCAGCTGCAGGAAAACAATGGTGGGGGGAAGACAAAACCCTCCCTGTATTTCAGCTAGATATTTATCAATGGAAAACGGCAATTTAAGTATTCAGCTCCCTCTAGTGTTGCTCAGAGCAACTGAAAATGTTCAGAAAAACACTGCAGTTAACTTCTTAAGTACAAACAGGGTTTTTGGCACATTTAGTTTTTTACACTTCTGCACGTTTGCTTTCAGCAGAGTGCAGTACACTTCAAAGCCCTGGCAGATGCCACTGTTTCCTCTGAAATCCAAAGTGCACATCTTTCACATAAAGGCTGTTTATCATCATCGTTACAGGGAGGAGCATAAAAGTCTGGAGGACAAAAGTTAACTCTTCCTCTACCAGATACCTTATCAGTGGGGCATTAAATATACCTTTAAGTTTGTAAATGTATGCAGAATTGTTTTCTCAAAGACTCTGTGAATGTGGATTTTAAAGTTAGTGTCTTTTGTTATTTCAAGTGTTTCTAAGATAAATTCTAACCTAGGAATACAGCAATTTCACCCTACCCTATAGATCTACATACTTCTTAAATCTCTTAGTTTGCTAGATATGGAGGGAATTTCTGGCAATGCAATTACACTGTGGCAAGAGGTTCAAGAGAGTTTCAAAACACACTTATCCTTGTGCATATTTTCAAAACCTGTATTTGAAGCTGCACAAAATTCAGTCACCTGATATGCAACTTCAATAGTTCAAACTGATTTATTTTGTTCTCTCTTTTCAATACTCACCTATTTTTTTTAAGAGGATAACTGAAGAGTGGGGCCTGATATACAGAGCCAAATATAAGGTGGTATTTTTTCTTAGACCACTTGATAAAAAGGGCTCAGAGCCCCTGGGAGCATGGGCCACAGCTGTATCTCATTCAAGTATTTTTTCTTAAACACCTATAAGGATTGGCTAAGAATTAAAGAAATTTGTTTCCTGCAGCTTTATAAGTTTTAAAAAGCTCCAAGAAACCAAAGCAAGAGCTGTGAAATGTTAATTTACTAATCTAGTTTATCAATTAATTTTACATTAAAAATACATTGGCAAGAATTGCTAAGCAAACATGCGTTCACATATGTAACTATATTTGGTACCAACGATTCACTCAACTTTGCACACCATCCTCTTTCAAGTTGAAGAAAAAAGTAGTGTTCAGCCTCACTACTCATCACATGACATGTATACAGAGCATACATCACAAAAATATATCTCAGTTGAGAATCTTCAAATTCTAACAGGATTCCAATTTTTCCATAAGATACTTTATACTAAATTATATATTGACATCTCACTTAACTGCTTCATATTAATAAAACTAATTATAAATTGTAATCTCTGCTAAGTAATGGGAACACTCCTGCACACTGACAGAAGGGATACTGAACAGAGGAGCATAAAAATGCATCTTGTTTTGGCTATCCTGGGCATGCACCTAGCATTACTCTTCCCACAGCATCATGAATTCTTACTGACTTCAACAGCAGACACATGCACTCAACATTTCCACAAGCAAGTCCTCAGCATTTCAAACTAGAATCCTAAAAAATGAGAAACATCCCTCAGCAACCAGTTCTGAAAAGTCTGGTGACAGTGAGTTTCTCAGGTTCACAGAGTCAGTGCCAGAGATACAACCAAGCATTCCAGGGAAATAACACTGATTTTATCTGAGCAGTACCCACTCCTCTACACCTTATATAAACTCCAGGTTTGGCAGCAAATAAGACAGAGATCTGGGGCAGCCTTCTACTACCTGCTGTGACTTTCCAAGAAGGAGACTGAGGTGCCTACACACACCGTAATTAAGAAAAGCTTCTTTGATGGCAAGCAGCAGCATCTACAGAGAGGTCCAACACATCTTCTGTTCTCCTGGGTTGGACCATGCATATAAATGTAAAATAAATAAAAAGAGCAAAGGAAACATCATTTGACATCAAAGCAACTCCATCTTCCACTCCAAGGTTTCTTTCCCCCCAAGCCAGTTTCAGTTGTTCCTGCCAAGATAAGGAGCACTCTGGCAGAAACAGAAAAGCTGATGAAAAACAATTTTTCTCTAATCATGGCGAGAGAAACTACTCATCTTCTCTGGCTAAAATTAAAATGAAACAAGCACCTCGCATGGAAGGATTCTGGCAGTATGGCTAAATCATAAGCAGTTTAGAACACAGAAAACATCAAGTAACTCAAATCCCTTTTTGTATGTAAGAAGAAAAAACACCACTGCTAAGTGTAAGAAACAAGTTTAAAAGCAACAGTTAAGACTTCCAGATTTCAGTATCATACAAGTAAATCTATCACAGACTTCTCAACTTTCCAAATATTAATTAATAACAAAAATGTAAGAAATGCTGCACTTATTGCAGCAGAAATGGACCACACATGCAGGAAATGCAAAACATCTCTACATGTAAAGAACTTCAGAAGTATGAGTACACTTTCTAGTGAAGGACACAGATGGATGGTGATTTCCTGAGGTTCCTAAAGGTATACCAGCCCACATCATACATCTACACATCATCTAAAAGCCGCAGCTTGGCTTCAGGAAGAGCTGGGCTCCACAGCAGGTATGAGGTCAATGCTTCTGGAACTCCAGGTTGTGTATCAAGCTTGCCTCATCTCAAACTCAACGCTGATACCTGCAGCTTGTAGAGAACGTGCAGGAGGTTACAGTGGCCATCACTACCAAGGGTACAAGGGATAAAGAGGCAGACCCGGCTCAAGTCAGTGCCCTCAGAAAGGAAAAACAGAAGAAAGGGACAACTCCTCAAAAAGCACCCAAAGTGCAGTTTTGCAACCCCCTAAAAAGTATCCAACTTGCTTAGGAAGCAAGTTCATGAGCTATAAGAGTGTTTAGAGCCTAAGGACAAGATTTCAATTGCTTAATTTCTGGTAGTTTTCCAGGACTAAGACCAAGACAGCTAAGTCTCCCTCCAAAGTAAGAAAAGGAAATATGATCTGGGGGGGAAATTTTTTTGTTTGCCTACAGATGAATTTTCTGAAGTTCTTTATGCACTGAACATAAGAGAACATAAGGATGATTAGCTTTTTGGTTTTGACACATAATCTTTAGAAACTTTTGAGTTAGGATTGACTATTCCTCACCAAAGTTAATTATATCCAGAAGAAGTGCACAAGCTAGAATCACTTTTTGATTTACTTCATTAACACAGTACGCCAGATACAGAGCTGGCTTCCAGTGTCCTGATCACTGTACTTACTTACACAAAATAAAATGGCTAAATTCACCTGAAGGATGTTTACACTGGTCATGGAACAAGCCAGTTTTTTAAATTCTGAATTGTTTGCTAAGTCCAGAGAGGACCAGTGAGGTCAAAACCAAACTATTTTGACAACCTTCTGTGAATACTGCTTAGATATCCTAAGACTTGTTCAATATTTTTATGTAAAAAGCTTTTTTATGTAAAAAGGAGGGTTAACAAACCATCAAGTTGGTAATAAGAGCATGCAACCCATGAAAACAGTAGATAAAGATTAACAGGTTATCTCACTGTATCACATATTCTAGACTTTAGCCCTCCATGACCACTGAGCCCTTAAAAGAGATTCCTTTGGTTTGGGGTTGCTTCTCACATTTTAAAACGTAACAGAAGTAAATATCAAGACTTTAAGCATTTTATTGTCAAGCACATAGTAGGAAACATGAAGGCCAGGCCAACACTTCATCCCATTAATTGCTTTTGAAGTCTGCTTTTCTTTCTTCTTAAATAACACTCACAAAAAAAAAAAAAAAGGAACATTATCCAATGTAAACAGTACCTCAACTGATTCAAAAATCTGAAAATGGAATTACAGCTTTAAATCACTAGGACAAGTTGAACAAACGTAGTTGTTTCTTTCAGAACAACATAAAAATGAAGATGGTATGACTCCATTAAACAGATAACATATCTACTTAAGACAAACAGAAGAATATCTTCAAGTATTCAGTTACATGTCTTTACCATAAAAAGAAATCTATGATTTGCTTATAAAACACTTTTATTTATTTAGGAAACACTCACAAATGCTAAAATTAAAGATACTGTATTAACGTCACAAAGGTTACTAACTGCTTCCTCTTCTGCAATCTACACACTGAATTGACAAGTTGATCAAAATCTCTACAATTTATATTAAGAATATTACCTTGTGTGTAGGCAGCATCATCAGATCCCATACTCAATTTCCGTGCATCACTGATCCTATCCACATGTGCTAAAACAGGGTCAGTGAGATGCTGGATACCCTCTGGTTCAACATAGTGATCAGGAAGGTTTAGAAGGTTTGTAGGTTCAAAAGTTGGGGACACTACCCCTGGGGAAACTGCAGGGGGCTTATTTGGAGAAACTGTAATTTTAAAAGTATATTTTGTGTTGGGCTGCGTAACAACCACTCGAGGAGAGGTTGCAGTGGTGCTGTTGCCCACTGTTCGACTCTTGGGTGGATGGTGATGAATAAATGCAGGACCCATGCTTACTTGACCAGACATATTCCTAGCAGTAGTAGATACTCCAGGATTTGTCGATATGAAAAGGGTGGGCTGGTTCCGCACCAGCTGATCATCTCCTGTCGTGGCATTTGCTGAAATGTATACCTTGGGCTGACCACGTGTGATCACTTCATCAGTATTTGGAGGACTGGCCGATATGTAAACAGTGGGCTGACTTCTACTTAATGTCTGGCTGTTGAGGGAAGAGGGAACAGTGGAGGTGCGAGGGCCAGTTGAACGCAACTTAGAAGAACTGTTTCTTTGTGGCGGTTCAAGTTTGATTTCAATTTGATTTTTGCGAGGTCCTGTGGATATATTCTGAATGTTGTATTGGCTGTGAACAGAAGATTGTGAGCTACCAGATGAATGAATCATAGGTGCTTGTGGAGTAGTAGGAGAACTGATAGGCATGTACACGTGAGAAGTCTGGTGGCCTTGCTGGTTTGGCTGTGTTGAGTGCTGCGATGAGGTATGTGGCGTAGTACTGGATGTAGGAATAGTAGTCCAGGGACTCGGCTGCGAAGGCTGGTAGACTTGCTGAGGGTGCATGGGATTGAACTGAGATGCCCAGCCTGGCTGCTGCTGTGTCTGTCGAGCGGTACCACTAGGAGCTGTGATGTAAGGCCTAATATAGATAGAATTTCCCTGGGGACTGTTAAGTACAGGAGGAGGTACACCATGTATGTGCAAAGACGTTGGGGTATTGCGACCAGGCTGAATGTTTGGGGCTAAAGTTACCATAATGGGGTTGAATCTGGGTGTTTGTTGAGACAAGTTAGATACTCCTTTGCTGCCTAGGTGAAATCCAAGATGCTGCCCTGGATTAGAAGCACTAACTGTATTAGCCATCCCAAAGACATTAAATCCTTGTGGAACCTGTGCAGGTGCTGTCTGTGGTTCCTGCTGAAACAGTTCATTGTTGGACTGACTAGTTTGAAGGTGTCCATCACTAACACTGTGAGCTAGAGTCCTACTTCCATTCATTCTACTTCCTTCTCTTCCATGGTGATAGACGTTCTGTGACTGCAAATCCAAATTAAGAGATGTCATGTGATTTCGTAGTCCAGGAATCCCAGAATCATCCGAAAAACTCAGGTCTCCTTCACCGTAGAGATACTTAGTGCTCTCCTGAGAGAGAACTGCACAACAGGCATCCAAATTATTGTTATTCTAAAAAAGACAGATGAAAGTTTGACATTACTGATAAAATACTGTCACAATTATGTATCAATACATCCAATCATAACCGAAAAATTAACAATACAGTATCAGATAGAAAGCTTTAGGTGGCTGGATAGCATAGCTGCTCTACACACACAAAGGACTTGCACATGAAGCTCACTGATCTGGGAACAGTGACTCAGCCAGTGGCACCAAGGGCAGAGGTCTGCATTGCCTCTGAAGCGCTGACAGGGAGATTCTGCACCTTGGCAAGCTAGCTTTATGCAGTATGATACACCCTGGATAAATACTTTCCCTACTCCTTCTCAGTTTCAGAACCATCTTCAGCAGAGACCAAATCTCTGGCTTTAGGGAGGAAAATGACAGCAGGAATGAATCCACAGCATCTGCATAGTAGTGATTAATAACTCAAAATCAGAAATAAAAACACATATTTTAATGTTTTCCCAAACATTTCAATACCAGTTATGCATTACCTCCTGCTGAAAACAGAAAGTGAATCTTATGAAGAGAAGAAACATGCTGACCCCCCAAGGAACGGTACATGACTTCAGAAGAAATGTAAAAATTCAGTTTATATAAATACAGCAGGATTACTCTTTTTGTAAGATAAAACTATTAATCGAAAATCCAGAGGACATTTGTATTTTCATTTTAAACCACTACTTGCAAGGCTTTTAAATACTTATATTTGTACCTTTTAAAACCTGTAATAGAATGACTTAAAACAGAAACCACAACCTAGCTAATTCTTTTTTTAAGAACATTTCAGAAGCAAACTGCTAATCTCTCTTCTCCTTTTCCACATGTTTAATAATATTGTACTCTAATCTTCCCAAATTAGTTTCCTATGTAAAGACTTTTAGAAAGAGTGAACATGCATCAGTGACCTAATTTCTTCATTCTGTGCTCCTTCTTTATCACCTTTCACACAGAACCTCCCACCTCCCCAAGAAATAAAGGTTAATACTTTCAGCCAGAAGAGCACCTGCTCAGGCCCATGTTATTAACACTAAATAGGTGGCAAATCCATCCAGCACATAGAAACAGTCACTAGAAAAAATGCATGTGCCAAGTAGCAAGATTATCAGTTAGTTAAAGAGTAACACAACCAGATAAACTGATCCATGCTACATGCTTTCTATAATGTCATTTTTGTTAAACTAGCAGACATTTCTCATTCTTCAACCAGGATGAAGATGACAGTGTTGTGCAGACATAGCAAGACTGTCTCTACCTTACAGATTTACAAAAAAAAGACCAAAAGATCAAAACAAACAAACAAACAAACAACAATCCCCCCACAAAAAAAAAAAAAAAAAAAAAAAAAAAAAAAAAAAAAAAAAAAAAAAAAAAAAAAAAAAGAAAGAAAAAAAAGAAAACGTAAGTGGGAGAGGGATGACAAGGCTAAACTTCACCCACAAAACCAAAAACCATGTGTTTATTCAGACCAGACGCAGTTCTGAATTCTTCCAAATGCAAGCAAAAAAACCAAAACAAAAAAAAAATCCCCCAAAAAACCCCAGTCATTAAACTTTTTTAAATGATAGGATTTCCTAAAGGCTATCTAACAAGCCAGCTCTATACAAAGATTGCTGCAAAAAAGTATTCAGAGATATGAAAATTTATCAAATTGATGATATGCATATTGGCTCTAGTTTGGAATAAGGACCAGAGGACGAAGTAATCAAAGGAAGTTAGTAGTGAAGAAAGGAAATACACGGACAGAACAGAAGCTAAGAACAATAGCCTGGTATTTGTTGCAAAGGAGAAAAGGGAGCCAGAAAAGGGAAAGATAGAATGCCACAGAAAAACAAGCTAGAAAGATCTCAAAGGCAGATTTTGCAAGAAGTGAATTAAAATTATTAACAGAAAGGCCAAAAATACCAAACCAAAAAGGAACAGGCCAAGCTTGCAAGGCCCTTACATTCAGCTTTAATGCATTTCTTTGGACAATTTTTTATTTCTTTTTTAGGACTGCATCCAATCAATTCCCAAATTTCAGTGACGTCAATGAGAAAATTGGAGAACTCAAAGGGGAAACGGGGGCACATGGAACCCCTGGCATCTTCTGGCTGGCAGAGGCAGAGTTTCAACCGCTTCTAGCTCTTTACAGATCAGAGAACCGGTTGATGGCAGACTGAGCATATTCCAGCAAAACAATACCCCTCATCTTATCTCTGCCCATGTCCCAATTGAGTTTAAAATGTTGGCACCCTGAAAGAGAAAGAAAAAAAAAGAAAGAATAAGAATGTTGGAGGGAAATGAGGAAGCAAGGAGAGGACGTAGACTTGAGGAGCAGGTATAGCATGCTCCGGACACAAAAAAATAGGACAACGGGAAGCAACGTCCACAGACTCCGGGCACTGCAGTGACTCCTTTAAATGAGGAGAATGGGAGAGCTGAATGCAGGAGGCTTGTTGGGAAGAACATAGGGATACAAAACTTTTTTAGGAATATTCAGTGCTGTCAGCCCAAGACTTTTTACTCCCTAGATTATGCAGGTTTAATTTTCCTCCTATTAGCTCTTTGGTGATCTCTGTTTTTAGTATGCTATATAATGTTTAGGTATTTCAGTGGTGGGGTATTTACCTCAAGGTATTTTTGCATATTCTCTTTATCCTTAATTTTTATTTTAAGTATACAATGCTATAAACCCTCCTTTAGAAAGAGTTGTGTTTGACTACAAAGAACTCATTGAGGATGACTGAAGTATCTGTACATTTTTTCTGCACAAGTCACAGTAATCCAAAGAAATTTTCCTTGTTATAAAAGCCTCATCAATAATACTAAAAACTATATCATTGATTATATTCTTTCAGATTCTCACCTGGGTTATCTTAAATTCCTAGCTTAAAAATAACTTCACCCTGACATAGGATGCCTACACATAAGGTACTGTGGGGCCAAGGCACTTCTTACACCGAATGTCCTCAAGTACTTGTCTTTGACCTAAACGACCCTTACTGCCTTTATTGGAAATTCCTTCCACTATATTCAACTACAAGGTGGCAGAACTCAGGATTCAGACACTGCTCCAACAGCACCAGAAACATGTGCACAAATACACTCAAATTCTGCTTCTCAATCTTTCCCATCAGTCCAAGTACAAAATTTGTTGGTTTGAAGAAGTCATGTTAGGCAGTTTTTTTAACAACAACCCCAAACAAACCAAAACACAAACAAACAAAACCCCAAGCCAAAAAGAGTAGCAAAGCTAGAAGCTGTCAGAGAAACCAGAGCTCATGAAATTCCAAAGCACCACCAACATAACAGGATTTTCTTGGTAAGTCTTAGCTCTCAGTTCACAAAAAAAGGTAGCTTTCCAGTGTGACAAATTAGTTTAACAATACTGCACACATGGAACATTAATTACTCTAGACTGTTTTTGAAAGATCCTCTTATGAAAGCAGACTTAAAACGTTTCCTTAAAATCTAAACCCTTCCCCATAAATCTGTCATAATATGGGATGTACAGAATCTGTTCTTCACAGTTACAAGGCTCTTTTTATTAAAAGAAATCCTTTGTGCTCAATGTTATGAAGAGTCTCTTAAAGACTGCTGAGTCTCTTAAAGACAAGTTTTAGTTTTTAAATTTATCAAGAATTACATTCAAAAGATGATTACTGATGCATTCACTCCATCGAGACCACAGATCTTGCTGAACAAGTAGTTCTCATGTTTGAATAATAAAACTGTACTTGTAGTATTAAGTCCTATGGAGCATTAGCATAAAAATAGCAGTGCACAGTCCTGAGAAGAAGAAGTACAGGCAATTTATACTCTGGTTCAGTTTCCTTTTCAGTTAAATAATGAGAAAGAAGGGACTGGAGAAAGCTTGAAACCTAATGAGCCCTGAACAAAATTTTGCCTTCTTACCAATCAAAATGAATTCTGTTGATGAAATGCACTTTCCACAAGTTCTTACTCTAGAAAGACTGGAGAGTCATGATAAAGTCTTGGCAATATGAATTGTCACAGACACTTACAGTAGGAACACTTCATTTGGATGTATGTGTGTGTGAGTACATATACACATGTAAGTATAAAAAATATGCACTTCATATATAAAAATACATATAAATAGCAAGACAAACAATAAGGATATAAAGAATGTTGAATCATAATCACACATGTCCTAGCCATAGTCCAGAGACAGTTTCTGGGAAGCCATAACCTATCATTTTTTAATGTGTATACTGATCAGTATGACTATTTGGATAATTCTCTTATTAACCAGAGTAGATCAAAAGTTGAGTATTTTAGAATGAAAATCAATCAGTACGGCTGCTTATCCACTGTCCTTTGGAGGGACATGAATTTATCTTCTGAAGTAGCTAACATGATGTTACAGAGCAAGAAGCTGATACAAAATATAGTATGTGTTCTGATAGTGACAGCATTAAAAACAGACAGCTGCATGTAGAAGTCGAGAATATGCAGCTTTGACACTAACTACAGCACTGGTCAAAAATGCTTTGTTACTACCAAGCCCAACAGAAATCCATTACTTCACCACGTTAAGACTCTAAAGGTACAGCAAAAAAATGAAGCCCATGTGGCAGCCAAAGCCTTGGGCAGATGCACACCAGTGCCTCACTCCACTCAGGTCTAACACGATGGAGGTGAGGCTACAGGCACCTTGTCCTGCCTGAGAGAGCCCGACTCGAGCACCTGGCTGGGCCCACATCACACTCCAGGCTCCCTGCTGCACAGGGTACCTAAGGCCACCAGAGCTGGCTCTGCAGGTCAAGGGAGCTGGGAATGGAAGGCATCGGGACCAACCCACACACAGGCAAGGGCCCACCTTTAAGTCTGATGGAGACTAGGTAGCAAAATTGCTTCTGGACCTGCTACAATACTAAAATAATAATTAAAATAATTTTTTTAAATGCCACACTTTGTAGCATTGCCTTAAATAGTCCCTGCTGGACTCAAGTTGACTTTGCATCCCTCCTTTTGCCACAGTTAGTTTTGGCTTCTGAGAAGGTCAAAATGCATGAGCATACTGATCGGTGAGACAGTCTCAATGCACACACTGATTATTGATTTACAGGCTGATTTACTTTGGACCACCCCTGATTAAGCATGGAAAAAGAGAGGCCAATTTAGCACTTTGCTTGCTGTGCAATATAAATAAATTGGATGCATGTATTTTTCTCATTTATAAACAAAAACAAAAAGAAAAACATCTGCTTTCAAAGGGGACACCCTTTGAAAATACAGAAAGCTTAAATATACAGAAAAGCTTAAATAGAGAAAGCTTAAATTAGCAACACTGCTTACTTGTACAGCCATGAACAGAGCACTGACCTGTAACATGCATCTGGATACAACACCTTCAGGTACCTCAGGAAACTTCTGTCGCAGGTCATGTAAAACCTGAATATCAATTTGCTGGCTTCCTTGGGCCATTCGTATATTGCCTGGTCAGGATTGTTTTTCAACAGGCAGTTTTAGGCCTTAATGAAGGGAGTACTCATCTCTTCTGTCCCAGCATTTTCTGGAAGAGAAAGGAAAGCCTTGAGACACCAAAAGCAGGCACTTCTGATGTAAAAAAAGAACATCCCACAAAAAACTGAAACACAGATACAAAATCCATTTTCAAATATGCAACCTAAGTCTGTACCTTATGTTGATGTTTTCCCGTGCAACATCTCTCCCTAAGTAATTGTCCTTCATGCACTCATAACCTTGAAAAATGCCCACTTATAGACATATATGGCGATCAGTTTCCTTCTATCTTTGGTTTTATACTGATATTATAAAATACACTAAGAATATGAAAGACTTGATTTATCAAAGTATTAAAATTATTTGGTTTAAGAACAGCATTTTTATTTATTTTAAACCCAACTGAACACAAAGTAGTCACATCAAATATTGGAAAACTGTGTTCACTCAACTTTTGAATGTACCTGCATTTTTACCTTTACCATCATTGTTTTTGTTTACTGTCAGGATATTGTGGATAACACAAGCTCAATGTCTCTAAGTTTCAGAATTAATTAGCAATTGTCTACTTGGTTTTCACCCAACATATTTCAGAATACTCTGAAATTATTACTAGAAGGCAATAACACTGCAACAAGCTAGGCTTCTTCAACTAATTCTGTTTCTGCTTTGAAGAAAATTATGAAGAGTTATGAATAAGACTATTTCACAATCATCCAATCAACACATTCAAACAAATTATCTGTTCACACCATTTGATACCTACAGGCTTTTACCAAGAAGAATTTCTATTAATAAACCTTCAAGGAATGCACCTGTGTGTTAAACAATGGAATGCTATCTTCTTCATATAAACTAATATTATAAATAAGTGTGACCATACAGTTCATAAAAAACCTGACCTCCAACGTACATTTACCTCTTAAATTAGCAAATCTCATTCAAGCTTTGATCTCTGTGGCAGGAGTAGAGCAATTTAAAAGGCACTCAGTCTATGTCTCACTAGAAGTACACCTATGTTATTTCTTCAATGGTTTACAGTGTTAAGCAGTGTGACAAGACACTACTGACCTTGCACCTTCTTTAAAGAAATTTTAAGGAAAAACACTGATAAAATTAAACAACTAAAAAATTACATTGTTTATCAAAAACTGTACAGCAATACTTCTCTAATTAAACTTCAAATCCAACAAGATCACAGCAAGTCCTCAAAAGCAGAAGATTCTATTAACAAGAATCAATCACGGAATCACTAAGTTGGAAGAGATTTTCAAGATCAAGTCCAACCCAGCCCTAACACCTCAAACTAAACCATGGCACTGAGTGCCACATCCAAGATTTTTTAAAACACATCCATGGACAGCGACTCTACTACCTCCCCAGGCAGACTATTCCAGTACTTTGTCACCCTTTCTGTAAAAAACTTTTCCCTAATATCCAACCTATATTTCCCTTGGCACAGCTTGAGACTGTGTCCTCTCATTCTGTCAGCTGCTGCCTGGAGAAAGACACCAACCCCACCTGGCTACAGCCACCTTTCAGGAAGTTGTAGAGAGTGATAGCCCCTGAAACTCACCCCTGAGTCTC